>NTHP01000861.1:3128-18540 GCA_003416845.1 Oplegnathus fasciatus | reverse complement strand
ACGGACCCTTAACTACAGACCCTTAACTACAGACCCTTAACTACAGACCCTTAACTACGGACCCTTAACTACAGACCCTTAACTACAGAGACTTAACAACGGACCCTTAACAACGGACCCTTAACTACAGACCCTTAACTACAGACCCTTAACAACACACACTTAACTACAGAGACTTAACTACAGACCCTTAACTACAGAGACTTAACTACAGAGACTTAACTACAGACCCTTAACTACGGACCCTTAACTACAGACCCTTAACAACACACACTTAACTACAGAGACTTAACTACAGACCCTTAACAACAGAGACTTAACTACAGACCCTTAACTACAGACCCTTAAAAACGGACCCTTAACTACAGACCCTTAACAACACACACTTAACTACAGACCCTTAACAACACACACTTAACTACAGACCCTTAACAACACACACTTAACTACAGAGACTTAACAACGGACCCTTAAGTACAGAGACTTAACTACAGAGCCTTAACTACAGAGACTTAACTACAGAGCCTTAACTACAGAGCCTTAACTACAGAGACTTAACTACAGAGCCTTAACTACAGAGACTTAACTACAGACCCTTAACTACAGAGACTTAACTACAGAGCCTTAACACGGACCCTTAACTACAGACCCTTAACAACAAGATCCTTAACAACGGACCCTTAACTACGGACCCTTAACAACAGACCCTTAACAACAGACCCTTAACAACAGACCCTTAACAACAAGACCCTTAACAACAAGACCCTTAACTACGGACCCTTAACTACGGACCCTTTACAGGCGTCTGGAGACCACAAAGTTGTTAATCGAGATTATGGTTTAGTGTGTTTTCATTTGTTTTAATGCCAGTGCCGATTCAATACCTGATTTGTTCCATGTTTTTCTTATTTTACGTATAATATACGATGGTAAAGTTCTCAAATGTTAAACGTTATACAACAAGAATTTTTCTAGAAAGTCTGGAAAAAGTAATGATATCCAGCTGAGGTCATCCAGCGTCATCATTCAGTATGTGTATATACATTTAAATCCACACAACTGAAATAAAGACGCACACACATGATGTGAGGAAGAGGCTTAGTGTTTGTCGTCCATGTTACTAAAACAATATGTTCTGTTTTTATTTGTCAGGTGACGCTTCAAGTTTGCCACCATGTCGTCCAAAAAGAACCAGGGCGGCGATGAGCGCTTCCTCCGGGTGCAGAAGGACCCCAGATTCTGGGAAATGCCTGAGAAAGAGCGCAAAATCAAGATCGACAAGCGTTTCCAGTCCATGTTTCACGACAAGCGCTTCAAGGTGAAGTACACGGTGGACAAGCGAGGCCGCCCCATCAACCACACCTCCACAGAGGACCTGAAGCGCTTCTACAAACTCTCCGACTCAGAGGACGAAGAAGATGAGGAGGACGTAAAGAGCAAGAAGGCGGCAGAGGGCAAGAAAAAGAAAAAAGTGAAGGAGAAGCCGGTGAAGGCTGATGGAGAGGTGAAGAAAGGGAAAGCAGTGCAGAGCAGAGATGTGGAGGCTGAAGCAGAGCGGCCTGAACGAGGTGTCAGGGTTGTTGAAGAGGGTGAGTTGATGTTCCTGATTCCTTTTTCTCACGAACTGCAGATAAATTTGCAAACCTTACAGGACTTTCGTGTGGTCATGCGTGGGTTGTAACAGTTTCTTCCCGACTGCAGCTGGCCTCATTTACAAGGTCCGGGACCCCCACTGACACTCACTCTTATAGCCCCCCACAGTCACTACACGTTACATTAACGTAAAGTCTCCAAACCTGACTCAGTGTGTTACATTAACGTAAAGTCTCCAAACCTGACTCAGTGTGTTACATTACATCTTTTGGATTACTATCTTTGCACATTGCACATATTCTTAAAACTACTTTTGCACATTCCTGCATAAACTGTACAGTACGTTAAGTTACAGTCATTTTGTACAAATTCTTTCTAATATTTGTTCACATTTTATTACCAATTTTATATTTATGTTTCTTGACTTGCAGTACTTGCTTTCAGTTTTCTTTATATTTTCTACTAACTATGTTTATGTTTTCTTATGTATGGAGCCCCAAAAGTCCCGAAATGTGATATTTTTTTATCTTGTGAACACATGATAAATAACTTGTTCGCACATGATAAAAAATATCACCTTACAGGACTTTACCCACTGAGCAATTTGACGATGAAAAGACGTTTAATAGATGTCTATTATACGTCTTTTTGTCTGTAGACATCTAGTTTAGATTAAGGTTATTCAAGGTGGAAAAGTTAAAGTTTAGTAGACGTGTAGGGATATGAGTAAACAGAATCTGTGTATATGAGAAAAAGTAAACAGTTATATATAAATACTGTAAACGCGGGGTGTGCAATGCTTATGTTAAATATTTACAGTTTTTTTTAATGCATTTTTGAAATATATGTGTCTAAAAGCGGGCTATACGTAGCCAATAAATCCTGGTCTATATCAGAGCTAAAGCACAGAGGCGATGTTGAAGTGACTCAGTGGGTAGGGGGGCTCCGTCATTGACAATCCCGTGTCTACGTGCAAGAGCAGCAAGAATTTAATTGTGTGACATTCTGAGGTGAAAATATAATTTGATCAGCTGAGTTCTCTCTATTATATGATGGCTGTGAGCATCTGACGTCGTTACAGACGCAATTTATAGTAAATTAACTTGTTCCCACAATAACTTGTGCTCACAAGATAAAAAACGTCACCTTACGGGACTTTAGGGGCTCTGTAGTTATGCACCAATATACCAAGGCAAGTTCCATGTGTGTGAAAACCTACTTGGCAATAAACCTGATTCTGATTGTTTGTATTGATCAGTGAAATGTCTCAATATTATCAGGAGAGGAAATGACCTCATGTTGCAGATTTAGTGAAAGGGACCCCTGGTTTCTGTTTCCCACACAAACTTACTGTATTTCTGTATAATGATGTTAAATTGTTTCATCACACACATCTTTCTGTTGTTTTCGTACCTGCACGGTGCATCATCAGACACTCAGATCTCTGTCACTGCAGAAACCTGCGACTGTAACGCTTCTTATTATTTTCCTCAGATGATGAAGATGATGAGGAGCAGCACGCTGCAGAAGATGATGATGTTGACCTGGGAGACAGTGTCACAGACGGCAGTGAGGAGGAGGAGGATGATGAAGAAGACGATGATGATGATGATGATGATGATGATGCTGAAGAGGAGAGTGATGTGGCGAGCGGATCAGATGAGGAGGAGTCCGGTCTGGATTCGGAGGAGGACAGTGACAGCGGGCCGGATCTGGCCAGAGGGAAGGGAAACATAGAGACCAGCTCGGATGAAGACGACGATGACGATGTGGACGCCATCCTGAGGAAAGAGGAAGAGGAGATTGAACACGACTGGGGAGAGCTGTGCAAAGACGCTCCACGAAACGACGAGGTGAGGTGGCGTCCGTCCGCCTGACCAGGAAACACGAACGCCGTTAACACACTTTAACTGTGTTTGTGGTTTCTGAATGTTTCTGTTCAGGTTTCTGCCCGACTGGCCGTCTGCAACATGGACTGGGACCGGATGAAAGCCAAAGACCTGCTGGCTCTGTTGAACTCCTTCACACCTAAAGGAGGAGCTGTGCTGTCTGTCAAGGTAAAGCTGCTCTGAAGAAAAGTAGGCAGTGAATCACAGTTAGAAGCAGTGGGTGCTATAAAGCAGATAAAATGAAAACACTGTTAAAAGTTTTCCTGTCCACACTTCTAGATGATTTTCTAAATGCTCACTGTTCACGCAGAAAGGTCAAAATAACATCTGTGTCTGCAGAGTTTCATACAGTCCCAGCAAGCTCCTTCAGTCAGAGAGTTAGGACTGCCTGTTACAGCCTGAGAAGCAAAACTCAGGGAAAAAACACATCCACATCTGCATTTATTAACTCAAAGCAGTAAGAGATTCAGGTTTTGTTGAGGCATATCTTTGTGTTTCCGTTGTCATGACGATTCACCCATACAGTATAAGATAATGATAAGATGGAGGTTCATGAATGCTGCCTGCAAGAACCTCCATCAGTTCACAGTTGGAGCAGTTGTCATGACAGCAGAGACAAATGTATCCAGTCTGTTTTCAGTGGCAGAAAAGATCGACTCAGTGTCGGTTTAAAGGCCAAAAACTGAGAAAAATCGTCTTTTTAAAGTTGTGGGTCGCTTTTCAATTGTCCAGATTTACCCATCAGAGTTTGGGAATGAGAGGTTGAAGGCGGAGGAGACTCAGGGACCGCTGGAGCTGAGAGCTCTGCCCGACGACTCGGACGACGACACTGAGGAGGAGAAGTAATGCACACAAACACACACACACACAAGCACACACCATAATTAATAATTATTATTATAGTGTGTATTGCCCCAACCTTAACCTAAGCCTATATAAACACCTGAGATGTATTTTAATGGGTCGGTTCACACAAATCACTAAAACATATTCTCCCATTTGCCCCTCGTGATAACGAGCCACACATGTAGTGTTGGTTTCATTTTCTGAGGTTTCAAGATGGCACCACTGAGGCTTCAGGTTAATGGAGTCAATGTGTCGTCATTTGTGGAGCTCCGACCTTCTGAAATGTCCAGGTCAAAGTTTCAAAACTCCAGCAACAACTTTATTGTCAGACACGAGTTGTGATTGGTCCGTAACCTTTTTAAATTGAAGTCACATGACCACATACCCAGCCCATCTATGTGTGGGTGCCCAATTGACTGATATTTATGTGTGTGTATATGATTAGTAGTGTTTTATATATTTTTAACCTTTTTAATCTTATTTAAATGTTCTTTGTAACGTGCTTTATGACGCGCCTGATGAAGAGTGTTGGTCTGACAGTAAAGTTCTTTATGCACCTTGGAAGTAGGTGAAGTTAGAAATCCCAACTCTGCTTCTACAGGTTCAGGTTCTCTCCATGAAAACTGTTGGGCTGATACAGCAGCATGTGCTCCTCCTCTGGATCTGATGAGTGTGTGTGTTGGTGTGTGTGTCTCCTCTCAGGGTTTACAGAGAGAAGATGCGTGACTACCAGTTCAAGCGGCTGAAGTATTTCTACGCTGTCGTGGAGTGCGACTCGACTGACACCGCTGTCAAAATCTACGAGGAGTGTGACGGCTACGAGTACGAGACCAGCTGCTCCGTCCTGGACCTCCGGTAAGAGAAGAGAACACGAGAGCACCAAGAAATACAAATACTAACTTACTGAAACTAGAAAAGCCAGAAATTAAACCCAAACTTCCACTGAGCAGGTTTATTCCTGATGATGTCAAGTTTGAGGAGGAGCCCAAAGACGTGGCGACAGATGTGAACCTCTCGGCCTACACGCCCAAACTGTTCACCTCGTCTGCCACAACAACATCAAAGGTAAGAAGTCTGATAGTCGGTCAGAAGAAGTGCTTCGTGTTATTGTAATATTAAATGGATTTTTATCAGATGGCCTGTTTGTAATTATATCTGATGGGTTCTTTTACCAATAAGGGATGATTATTGTAAATTCTTAAATGCTGACGTTATTTACTTTAACTGCAGAGAACCAGACCTTTATTTCAAATAGTTTTATAGAAGAGAAACACCATTATTTCCTCTTGTTTTAGTACATTTTAAGCAGTGGTGGAAAGCAAGTACATTTACTCAAGTACTGTACTAAAATACCATTTTGAGGTACTTGTACAACTTTTTACTTTACTATTTTCATTTTATACGACTTTATACTTCTTCTCCACTACATCTCAGAGGGAAATATTGTACTTTTTACTGTAGTTACTTTTCAGATTCAGATCAAAAATACAAACTTTAATCAACTAATAAATTATGATGTATTATTATGGATTAAACTACCCACCAGTGTGTATATAATAAAAAATGAGCTCCATCTTTACCAGCTGGAACATTAAAGTGATGAACACATTAATGCATCAATAATTATCATTTTATAATATAATAAACATTATTCTGAAATGGACCATTCTGCATAATGAGTACTTTTACTTTTGGTACTTAAAGTATATTTTGATGCTGATACTTTTGTACTTTTACTTGTAACAGAGTATTTCTACACTGTGATATTATTACTTTTCCTTACTTTAAAGATCTGTGTACTTCTTCCACCACTGATTTTAAGTATATTTTATATTTTGCTCCTGTTTTAATTGACTGTTGATGCACTTTCAGCTCTTCCTCCATGTTTACTTTTCATCTTAATAAATTCAGAATAACGTCCATTTCCACAGCACTGATTCCATCAGTACAACAACACTCAGTTTCTCTTTTTAATAAAAATACGGCTGTCGTTCACAAATTAATTACAGTTGTGACAGTAACTTAATGCTAAAGTTCCTGTCAGTGACACTTCCTGCACAGATGTTTCACATTAAAAGCCTTCCATCAGCTCAAACAGCATAATTTCTGGTAGGCTTTTAATGTGAAATATCTGCAGACAGTGTTGAGTTTCAGTCACAGTAAAAAAGGCAGAGCAGGAGTGATTGGAATTAAATAGTGCATGAAAAATACACATCGTACTGTATTTACCACGTGAGCCGTCAGAGAAGAGGCACTTCTGCCCTTCTTAAGGTGTTTTAACTGACCTTTATTTGTTCCTGTTGCCCTGTTATTGAGTCATATTGTGAAAACGTTGACATCTCTCTGCTCTGGTCAACGTGTCTCACCTCTTGTATTTGTTAGAGAGAATAAAACAGCCCGAACAGACTCTGATGTAAAATAGTGATTAAAACCAACACGAATGATGGACAGAACTTCAAAATTAAGACCCAAGTTGTTAAAAAACAGATTTTCCAATAAAGACAAACAACAGGACGTTTGGACTGATGAGACTGTGTTTAACCAATCAGGTGCAGCTGACGTGGGACGAGACGGACCACGATCGTGTGACCGCCCTGAACAGGAATTTCAACAAGCACGAGCTGCTGGACATGGACTTCAACGCCTACCTGGCCTCCTCCAGCGAGGAAGAGGAGGGTGAAGAAGGAGGGATTGAGTTCGGCGACGATGACGACACAGCAGAGGGTGAGACAGTAACTGGAGACACATCACTGTGGAAAATAAACTCTTATTGTTAGTGGAAATTGTTGGGCTGTTGCAGCTTCATTGTTTCTTCTTTGATGAGATGAAGCAGCACTGAGACGTTGGGATGTTTTTTGTTTTTGTAGCTGAACGGACAGAAGAGTCCGTCGTGGAGGTGGAGAAGAAACCCCAGAAGGAGGAAGAGAAGAAGAAGAAGCAGAAGAAGAAGAAAAGTGAGGAGCAGATCTCCAAGTACAGAGAGCTGCTGAAAGGTATCCAGGACAAAGAGAAGAAGCTGCAGGAAGACAGAGACATGGAGATGGAGATCACCTGGGTGCCAGGTACGACCAGAAGCAGGTTTATTAAATGTGAAAGTTGGTAGAATTTGTCTTCTTTAGCTCAGATGTGCTTTGCATTTATTTGCTTTCATGCAGCTTTACTTTAAATCTGCAAAAAATCTGCTATATCTGCAAACAAAGAACATGTCAAAGGGGGGCTCCCCCTCAGTGACCTGTTAGAACAGAGCGTTTACAACATCTGTGTGTCGGTTCTGTCTGAGCTGTAGTTTATTAAATGTATATTTTTCCGTCTGCAGGGCTGAAGGAGACGACGGAGCAGCTGGTGAAGAAGAAGTTGGAGGGGAAGGACAAGCTGACGCCCTGGGAGGAGTTCTTGGAGAAGAAGAAGGACAAGAAGAAGCAGAAGAAATCTCAAAGAAAACAGGTGAGTAGAACAACACCAACAGCAGCACACAGGTAACAACAGGTGTATTTGAACTGTGTTGATTTCAGATGGAAGAAGTGCCGTGAGATGTTCACAACAAGTTTAAAAAGACATTTTAATATCTTCTCAACAGCTGTGAATCTGATCCCAGCCGTCATTCATTCACACAACTCAACAAATCTGTAATCATCTCCACCAGCTCTGCTGTTTTTGAGCTCACTGTGTAAGTTCAGTGTCCTCTGAAGTTTAATTCATCGGTTTTATGTTTTGTCTTGAATCAGGGAGAGAGTGAGGAAGATCTCAGCGACGACGAGCTTCCTCCAGACGTCGATCTCAGTGACCCCTTCTTCGCCGAGGAGCTCGCTGCTACAGGTGATCAATACTGTCAATTAATCAATCAGTCAATCATAGCAGGGGTTTGTAGGATGTGCTCACGCTCAGTATGAAACTCAAACACACAAAGAAGATTCACCTTTACTGATACAGATTTAATGCAGACATATAATCTGAATTTATTGATATGTTCAGTTATTGTTTTCTCAGTGGATCTCAATCATCTGTCCTTTAAATAATTTTGTGTATGTTGACAAAACTCTGTGAAATCTTTCTGTAAAATACCTCAAAACAGGTGTCACAGCAGCTTTTTCATTTAGAATCAACGGGTCAAATGTTGTAGCTGTACCTAAAAATGTATGTTGGTTTGTTTTGTGGTTTGAATGCTGATAGAAAAGGTCACTGTTATTTGTAGTGGTCGGTAGAGTCGACACAACTTGTATAAAAATGTTTCATCATATTCATCTTAACCCAAACACAGCATGTAGATTAATTCCACTTCAGATTATTACTCAAAGCTTTGAACGCTGTTTTGTTGCAGCATGTAGATCTTTTGTAAGGTTCATTATTAGTGTTGTCTGATGTGTCCGCAGATGTGAAGAAGAAGCAGAAGGGGGGGAAGAAGAAGAAGAAGGAGCAGGAGGAAGAGGAGCGGACAGCTGAGGAGGAAGAGGAGCTGGAGAAACAAAAGGTCAGAGCTGAATCAAAATCACCAAACCTGTACTGACTCGTCAGGCTGGATTCTGGGAGTCTCTTAAACATCCGAACCTGTTTGTGTTTGCGTGTGCAGGCGGAGATGGCGCTGCTGATGGAGGACGACGGCGACGACGCCAAACACAAACACTTCAACTACGACAAGATCGTGGAGCAGCAGAACTTGAGTAAGAAGAAGAAGAAGAAGCTGCAGAAGAAGGGCGAGGAGACGCTGGAGGACGACGACTTCCAGGTCTGTTTAATGACGCGTTGTTTGGGCTTGGACGGCTGGAACAGCACTCCAGATGTATTAATGTAGGGATCAGTTCACCCAAATATCAGAAACATGTTTTATCACTCGCCTGTTGTGGTAATTAGCCATGCTGATACCCCCATTCAGCTTTTATAAGCAGCATAAACATTAATAAATAGTTTATAACACACTATAATGTAGTTTTAAGCAGATGAGTGTTTATTAACGTATTTGTTAACAACTGTAACTCCTCCTGTGGGCACCATAAGTGGAGAGATCATGAATATAATATATATCGTAAAACATATCAGGGAAAGTCAGACGAATGGATTACTTCACATTAATATGGCTTCAAGTGGAAACTTAAATTAGGAAGGAACCACTGTTACATTATGGAAGCACCTTTAGAGACGTCATTTTAAATCAGAGCCACAGAGGAACCCCCAACAAACACTGAGTGATGATTGGATACCTGTAATCTGGGACAGACGTCACTTCACACAACATACATTTTGAGCTAATGAAATATTGACTGGACTGTCAATCAGCAGCACGTCTCTACAGGTTTGATTTCATAGAAATGAGAAGAAGAAAATGGACGGCAGTGATGCAAAGCCGGCTCCACATCTGTTTCATTTTGTAACAAACCCTCTCCTGTCTGTTTGTGTCCAGGTGGATGTTAAAGACCCTCGTTTCCAGGCCATGTTCACCTCCCACCTGTTCAACCTGGACCCGTCCCACCCCAGCTACAAGAAGACTAAAGCCACGCAGAGCATCTTGACTGAGAAGCAGCGCAGGCGAGAGGAGGAGCAGCGCCGGATGGAGGACACACTCAGCGCTCAGGGGGAGGCAGCCGCCGGTAAACAGGAAGCGGCAGGAAAGAAACGGGAAAATGACTCTGACGCTGCGACAGCTGAGGCCACCTCGAAGAAATCGATGGACCCCAGTCTGTCTCTGCTCGTCAAGTCCATTAAAAGCAAAACGGAGCAGTTTCAGGCTCGGAAGAAACAGAAGCTCGTGTAGGTTTGACTCAAAAACTCTCCTGACGGACTGAGACTCTGGTTCCTCCTGAAACCACAGACCGAAGGTGTTGACTGAAACAGTTTCTCCTGATGACACAGGATCCTGTTTCTTTTTTATGTGTTTGTACAGGAAAAATCCCAACAGCAGGAATACCACATGAGATGAGGAATCGAGCACATTTTGTAGTAAAAACTGAATCCTGCTGCCTCAGATCATGTTGAAGTGTTTTATTTTTACAGCTTCTACACATAAAAAAATCAGTATTGTAAAGAAATTCTTCACAGCTCAGTTTTACAAAGTTCTATAGTTATTTAAAAGTCATTTTAGTTCCAGATAACACAGAAAGATTGAGCCTCATGCAAGAACCAGTGATGTGTAATTTAATTTCAATGTGTCAGATTCATATTTAGTCAATATTTAGGTAAATATAAGATCAGACTCAGTATCTGCAGACACTCGTTGTTAAAGGACTCGATCGGGACGTCCCCACCATTTTGAAATTGTTTAGAAAACATACTGAACTACAAAGTTGGCCTCTTATACGAGTACTGACTCTGATCTCTGACAGCAGGACTTGAAGCTCCGCCGTGTCAAAGTCTTGTTTTTACTCACTTTTGTGAAACTTCACGACAAGTTTGTCCAGTCAGAGTCTGACTCGTTCGAGCGAACCTCACAGAAAAAAGTAAGAGAGGTTTCAGAAATGAACATGAAAATGTTCCTGCAGGAGGCCCAATAATATCTGCAGTTTAAATCCATCCGCATCTTACTGTTTTGGATTGGTCCTTAGATTTGACAGAACATTCATATATTATTTAAACAGCATCCATAACATCCTCAAACACTTACAGGGAATCAAACTCAGTATCTTTACACATGGATTCCTCATTAATGCAGTTTAATATCAGACGGCGTTTTTCGATCAGAGTGGATACTCGCGCCGAGCTGTCGTGGGCCACATGATTTCCCACATGACTGCGTAAACCTTTATTTTACTTTGATGACGGTTTGTGGCAGCAGACGTCTTTTAACAGACGGCTCTTACTAACAGCTCACTGTTCCTCCCTGCAATATTTAAAACTGATCCGCTGACCACACAGTGCAGAATAAGTCCACATCTGGACCTGTTTTCATTGAAGAATTAGAATCAGAAAAACTGCCAAAGTGGTTTGATGAGCAACATTAAATCAAAGGCACTTAATCACCTGCTATTTGAAATGTATCTTCTATACAAGTATTAACGGCTAACGTACAGCAGCAGTAGTTTAGTGGGCGATTAATGTAAAGGTTGATTCAAATCTCTCTGTGGCCCCTTTCAGACGTGGAACCTGTAACACCGCTGAGCTTATTGATCCGTTAAGTCTCGGCTTTCTGGCTTTGGCAAAGTTTCACGTTGACTCTGTTCAAAGAGCAGGCCGGTTATTTAGTTACGTACCGTTATTAATGTCGTAAAAACATTTTGCTTCTGTGAGACCAGAGAGCTGCGTGTGAGGTGAGAGATATTTACTGCAACATGCACTTAAAGGATCGGTTCACAATAGAGCTGCAACGATTAATCGATTAGTTGTCAACTATTAAATTAATCACCAACTATTTTGATAATCGATTAATTGTTTTGAGTCATTTTTTAAGAAAAAGTGTCCAAATTCTCTGATTTCAGCTTCTCAAATGTGAATATTTTCTGGTTTCTTTCGTCCTCTGTGACAGTAAACTGAATATCTTTGGGACATTTGAGGACATCACCTTGGGCATTTTCTGGACCAAACAACTAATCAATTAATCGAGAAAATGATCGACAGATTAATCGATAATGAAAAGAATTGTTAGTTGCAGCCCCAGTTCACAAGGTTACAAGTCAGGTGCCTCGATAAACACTGAAACAGGTTTATTCCTCCTGTTCATACGGGACGTTAAGTGATTCCTTTCTAATGTGGTTTCAATGTTAGTGATGGGGGACGAAATCCACACAGTCGTCATTCTGTGTAAAAATGTTTTAAAAAGTTTATCTGAAGTTAATACGAGACTTGTACATCTTTCAGTGTTACAGTCTATTTAGTACAAAGTCACTCTTTTTGTTCTCTCCCTCCATTTTATACTAAAAAGGCTGTAACTTTGGTAGAAATCCACTTGATTCTACCAACTCAGACTGCTGACGCCTCATATTAGCTTCAATAGCCCCCATCACTTCCACTGAAAGTGCATTAAGAAGAGATCACTTCATGTCCAGTGTGAACAGGAGGATTACAGCAATAAAACCTGTTTTAATGTTGAAACTTGAAAACTTGTGAACGCGTCCTTTGAGCTTGTTGTCTCATTTAAAAGCAGAGACCAAATTCAACCACTTATTCTTTAAGTTGTGCAGCTCTGGTAGCCTGCGACAGCGTTTAAATAATCAGTTACTGGTCTTTTGTAATTGGTCGCCATGTTGTATAAACATCATACGATGACTGAATGTAACTACTTTAATCACGCCTGCTCCGTGTAGAAGGTGTTACAGAAATGTTGTGAGGTCTTAAGGAGGATTTAGAGCATTTACAGAGTACCAGAGTCTTGATTTGTGGTCTGCTCCTATGGTCCGGGGTATTCAAAGACAGCAGCAGCTCCCATCCCAGTCCCGATGCACATGGACACGACGCCGTACGCCCTGCAGTCAGGAAAACACGAGAGAGGAACGCTGAGAAAACTTGTCCGAACACATTTGAAACAAGTCCTACGTGTTGGTACGAAATGAAGTCTTTGTGTCGCAGGTGAGACGAACCTCCTGCCTCTGCGTCGGAGCTCGTTGAGCAGCGTCACCACCTGTCGAGCTCCGGTGCAGCCCAGAGGATGACCCAGAGCGATGGCTCCTCCGTTAGGATTCACCTTCTCCGACGGGATTCCCAGCTTCTCCACACAGTACACCGCCTGAGCAGCAGCGAAGAGTCAGTTCAACCAAACCACACTCAAAAAACCCCAAAACTAAATATATATTCTCACTTACACCAAGTGGTGTTACTCCCACTGCAGAGAATTCTGCCTCTCTTTCTAGAATCAGAGTCTCTGTTACTCTGATAGTCCACACACCTCAGTTTTTCTTTTTTTTCCAGTTTCACTAGAAAATAGTCCAATAAAAACCGTCCACTGTGCTTCAGAGCAACAGGGCTACTGTTTCTAGAGAGACTTACAGATGGACAAAGACAATTAAACTGGGATGGAGGCAGAAATAACCAGAAGATACCAACACTAAAAGGGAATACAGAGTGTTATTATTGTCGCTGATTTGGGTGAACTGACCCTTAAAAAGAAGCACATGTAGTGACAGAAAAATGTGACAGATCTCCTCCACATACACAAACCGCCCGTCCACCACAGCTGGCTAAAAGAAATCCTCTAACATTTACGTCTGAACCCACCTGACTGGCGAAGGCCTCGTTGATTTCAAACACGTCGATATCAGCCACCGTCAGTCCTGGGGAGGGACACAGACTGATTTAAGAAGGCAAATATGACTGAAGGACTGCAGGCACTCTGCATACAGTTGTCAGGGTGAATTTCACTCTAATAGCTGTCCAGGTATTTTCCTCTGGACCGAGGACAGCCGGACACTGACAGACACACTGCTAACGAGGCTGAACGAGGTGATGTAGTCGATTTTAACAACACATACATAAACTCCTCCCTTCCCTGTGTACTTTGTGCTTGAAGGATTAAGAAGTATATTCACTCCAACAACAACAGAACATCTACTGTGAGAACTTAAAATATTAAAGTAGTACTACCACAATGTAGAAATACTCTGGTACAAGTAAAAGTCCTGCATTCAAATCTTTTTACACACACACAAAACTGCTTCTTACCCTAACCGTTACTTAACTTTGGTCTTCACCCTAAAATCTAATGATTGACGTTATGGGGACTTGCATTTCGTCCCCACAACATGAGTAAAACATGCCCACACAGCCTTCTCTTACCAGCCTGCTCCAGAGCTGCAGGGATGGCGAACGCTGGGCCAATACCCATGACATCAGGAGGGACCCCCACCACCGCACTGGCCCTCAGGACTCCCAGGACCGGCAGACCCAGAGCCTCGACTGCAGACCTGCGACCGATCAGCACGGCCGCTGCTCCGTCGCTCACCTGGCTGGAGTTACCTGAGACAGAACGTGTGTGTGTGTTTGAGTTGGTAACAGCTGAGAGCAGAATCACCTGTCGGTCCCAGCGGAGGACTCACCTGCTGTGGTGCTGCCGTCCGGTCTGAAGGCCGGCCGGAGCTTACTGAGCCCTGCCAGAGTCGTTCCCGCTCTGATCCCATCGTCCTTAGTGACCGTCACCTCGCGCTCGTTCCCCTCGCTGTCTACAAACCGGGTGGTGACGGGAACGATCTCCTGCTCGAACACACCTGAGCTCTGCGCCCGGGCTGCCCTGTGGAGGAACCAATCAATCAATCAATCAATCAATCAATCAATCAATCAATCAAGGGGGTTAAACAACAACTGCACGTTCATTCTGCCATAAATCTGAAACTACAGCCAGAGGGAACTTCACCAAGACTTCATGTGTTCACTGAATAAATAAAACATGCTCAGCAGATGATTGTTTCTGCAGTCGAGCCGGAGAAAATAGAGAAAATGTTTAAAAATGTCCGACTGCACCATGTTGAGAAATGCTTCGTATTATTCGTATAATCTGTGACAAACACTAAACAAACTAAACTACACACGTTCTTTAACACATGAACTCACTTTACATCAATATTTTATTCAAATTTGTTGACAAGTTTGTGATATTTTGCTGCTGACGAGCAAACTGAACACAGAACAGATTTGCCAGCTATTAATCAGGTCTACTGGTAGGATCGTTAATTAAACTTATTGAAATATTAATTAGTAAATGCTTCAATGTCACCACACTTCTTTTTGTTATTGTGCATTTCTCACAGCATTAAGGAGTTACACTTGTTTTAAGAAAATGTGTCTTTTTCCTCTTAAATATGTAAAAATGTTCAAAGCTGAGTTGTAGCTGAGAGTGAAATTTATATTTTGTGCTGTTTTGAAGTTACTGTGTTCACGATAACAGATTCACAGACAAACAGTGGTGGAATGTAACTAAGTACTTTTACTCAAGTACTGCACTTAAGTACAAATTTGATGTACTTGTACTTTACTTGAGTCTTTTCTTCTCATGCTACTTTGTACTTCTACTCCACCACATTTATCTGACAGCTTTAGTTAATTTACAAATCAAGATTTTTACACACAAAACACATGAAGAGTTTATAAAATCTGATGTTTTGTTATAAATGAAACGAGGGTACAGCTGAAACCATTAATCAATTTGTCGATTGATAGAAAATGAATTTGCA
>NTHP01000860.1:278030-294368 GCA_003416845.1 Oplegnathus fasciatus | reverse complement strand
ATAGTTTATCAACCCCTTTCCTTGGACCCCAGCGGCAGGGACGGCTAGTTTAACGTCGGCAGGGCTACAGCTGGCTTCCTACAGAATCATCCCAGTGGTTTCCATAGGGGGGTTGGTGTCGTCACTCTCTTCTGTTCAGTGGTAGAAGAAGAAAAAGAAAGAAAATAAGAGAGGGCAATGAAACAGAAAAATGAGGGAGGTGAGTTTACCCTTTGACCCAGCGTTCCATTCTCTCCCAGAATACTTTGGGGCCCCCTGACAGACATGGACGCACATGAATGTACATTAGCTTGTGTGCACACACGTACACACACACACTCCTGCAGCTGATCTCTGATGTGCTTATGGGGGTGGTTGGTTTCATTAGCAGAGAGATCAGGGCGCTAAACCATTAGCTCTCATCTCTGCCTCTTTGTACTCTTTCTTCTTCTTCTCTTTCTCTCCTTGTGCGCGGGTTCACTCAAAGAGATGAAATGACATGTGAATGCACCCATGCACTTGCAGACATGCACAAAAGGAGACAGATGTAAGAGGTTTGTTTTGGAGAAAGGATCAGGTGGTTCGCTATGTAGGTCAGAAGTAGAACAAAAAGAATGAGCTGCCGTGTGTTGATATCAATAATAATTAATAATAAATAATTAATCAAACATTTTGTTTCCTCTGCCTCACCGACTGGCACATACATAAGAATAAATGGATAAGCTTGGTGGTAGTCAGGCAGGCAAACATGGGCAGAAGAAGAGACAGACAGTCAACCACAACTCAAGCTGTGGAGTTTATTTGTCCTCAGGGAGCCTTTAGCTTGGATAATCACTTTAAGGAGCTTTTAGCAAGCTGCTGTCATCACCACTGTGTCAAAATTCAGATTACATATTCAAATTTCTCAATTTTTAGTATGGATATTTTCTGTGAGGAAGTTTGCACGTGCTAGCACCCATACAGTTGCTTTTGAGGAACAAAATTGAGTCCTGGTACTTTGATTTGCAGTATCCTCGTGTATTCTCAGAGAGAAAAGGAGGAACCCACGAGGTTGGCGGATTTCGGGGAAGGGTGGTGCTGCTGGATGATTGACGTCTACACCCATAACGCACACTTAGATGACCTCACACACACACACGCAGGCTGGTGACACAGGATATCCTGCTGTAGGCGTCAGCCCAGGGAAGAAGAGGAAGTGCAATCTGCGGAGGCTCATGGGAGAGAAGCTTCAGTCTGAATTTCCTTGCTATAGACAAAAATATGGGTATGGACCAACAACAGTTAGGACAGAGGCATATCACATCTAATCAATAAGAACAAGCTAAGAATAAAAGTACAGATTTATTATAATAAATAATATATATAATCTAGGCATTTAGCCTCAATTTACCCTCATTTAAACTGTCCTGTTGATATTGAGAGATATTTAACGTTGAATGTGTGAAGAGCTGTGATGACCATCCTCACATTTGTGTCTCAATTTTTTACACTTGAAGGAGAGTTTAAAGCTTTAACTTTAAGACTCACTAATTAACACGTTATATCTCATTTTTGTCTAATCTGTACAAAAATATACATTACTTAATCCCCCACTGTGTTGTTTTTAGACTTCAGTTTTTGTATGGATTAAATAAACAAAATACATGTTAATTAGTAAGCTTTAGAGGTGCTTGTAGGCAGATTTTCTTACCTTTGGACAGAGCCGAGCTAGCTGTTCCCCACTATCACCAGTCTTTGTGCTCAGCTAACCTAGCCAGCAGCTGTCTGCACCTTCATACTGTGCAGACATGAGAGTAATGTCAATCTACTCATCTAACTCTCAGCAAGAAAGAGAATATTTCCTAAAATGTGCTGTATGCCGAAATGTCTGGCTTATGGTTTATAGTGTTTAATATGTAATACATTATAATACAATTTTAAAAATTAAATGAAGTATTTAAAGCAGCAATAATTGCATTTTTGGCTCATTTTTAGGCAGCTGAACAAGCTGTAAACACAAAACTGACATATAATCACCTTATAAAGTCAATTTATCTAACGTGTTAGCAAACAGTTGTCTCTTTACACAACCATCAGATACAGAGTGACATTAGCGTTCATTTGGACTCGTGTTTCCGACCACCTGAAGAATGAAAGTTCAATATTCACTCTACTTTTAGCTATTTTGGTCTCCACAAACTCCTGAGGAAAATGTCTGGCTCTTTGGCTGCTGAATGCTCCACTATGTTCACGTAATAGTTGCTAACTTTGTCTGTCTGCTTTTTGATGTGTGGGGCAGGTAGTGTAGAGTAGGTTCATCAGAGCTTTTTCACTGAAAACAGCCGCCTGCTGTGGCTAGAAACAAAGCTGATGACAATGGTGAGACCGAACCAAAATGGTAAAGTTGCAGGTTGTAAAACCAAAACAATGAGTTGAAAGATGCTAAAATGCATCATAGAGCTGAGGGGACCTGCAGAGTTGGGTGATAATTCTTTGTGGGTTTATCACTATGAGTAATCCCTTTCACATTGCACATAGTCATTTTTTCCATTGCTGAAATAAAAACATTAATTAATGCAGCTTTAAGTTCAGTTGCATTCTGACTGAACATTGTCTAAATTAAGAATAAAGCATAAACTTCTAGTACAACAACTGTCCTTTACAACTCCAACATACGACAGTAATGAGAGATGTTTTTCAATATTTACACATGTTAATAATAAATTGGAAATTACTAATACTTCAATGGGAAATAACAGCTTTGACAGAGACATACATCTCCAGAGTGCCACTAAAGGGACATTTTGATACAAAGCTGTTGTTTTTTTTTATGTCTTTCTGATGCATGTCTTTCTCTTGCATCAGAGTCAGAAAAATGAAGTTGAATTACCCACAACTGATATGAACTGTATGCCAGTGATGTGTTGGGTGATGTTATCAAACAAAAAAAAAACAACAAGTCCTCCAAAGTAATGACAAATAATGATACAAATGACACAAAAGTGTCACAAAGTGATTCATGTGACTGTTTTCAGTGTGCTATCACAAAGGTCAAGGTTAGGTATAGGCCCAAACGCTGCCTGGTTAAGTTTAGATGACAGAAACCAACACTGACTCACACACTTGTTGACCCATCCTTCTACCCAGACCACCTCCCTAAGAGGCTTTGTGGTGATATGACAGCGTCACAACATTTGTACAACCACTAGAGGTCCTTGTCAGGGAAATGAAATTTTATTTTAGGCATCTGAACAAACTACAATGTTGTTGTTATTTTCGTAAAGAGAGTCTTGGAGGAACAGAAGGTAGGAAGCAGGGGAGGAGACACAGGAAGTGAAGGGAGCAAGCAGGGAGGCAGCCATGGGGGTAGGGAGGGAGGGGAAGCCCGATGCCTGAAGCAGATGGCGAATAAAACAATGGGCGAGCTGTGACATGATGGGATTCCCCTACATTCCCCTGTTTGGCTCAGATAGAGAGGCCTGCAGTGACAGCAGTGGATTTACACACAGCCTGCTTGTGATGTGCAGGAATGAGAAGCAAGGGGCACACACGTTGTGTCTGTACATAGAGGGTTTATTGTTACAGGAGGTCTATGAATTGATCAAATAAAATCTCCTGCAAAAAGAAAATTAGCAGCATGACCTTTTCACTGGAGTAAAGATGCAGAGGAGATTCTTGGGTGGAAAGAGTACCGAAATACTTTACTCAAGTAAAAGTAGAATTACTTGTGTAAAAATCTACTTAATTAAAAGTAGAAAGTAACTCTTTTAAAATGTACTCATAGTAAAAGTTACTGAGTTACTTTTTTAAAAAAGTGATTGGGACTGAAGAATGATTGTTGAGACATGAGCTTTCTCATTAGGTGCAGAAAGAACAAAAGGATGTATCCAAAGCTCAGTATGTCAATAACTGTCCATATTTATAATTTGTATGACAGCACATGTACAATAAATGAGTGCTCCTGGTCATCCTCTGTCATTTGGTCAAGGTGAGACGTCACATAGTCCAAATAGTATAGGGAAAAATACACACACGGATATTAAGAAAATGACATTTTGGCAGCATAGTTCATCAACACAAAGAGGCTAACTGCACCCCTGCAGCATACACACCCAGGATATTGTTGCAAGTATGTATGACATTGCACTGAGAACAAAAATTGGTATTGTAAAGTAATAAATAATTGTGGACTCTTAACAAGGAATATGTACAAATAGCATTATCATGAACTGATTATTCTTAGTACATCCTTCTAAACAACTTCTTTTGAACTACTTTTTAGAAATACTTTAGAAAAGTATTCCTCAAGATGGAATTGTATATTCCATCCTAGTGATAAAATACGTGCTTGGAGACAAGAAGGGCATTTTTATGAGCAAATTGCATATGATTTGAAGAGTCATATAAAATGCACATCCCTAGTATAATATGAATGTGTAAGTACCTGCTTCAGTGACATCAGTCCTGTCTGTCCTCGTGGTCTTGAACTTTGGCGGGAGGACTGCTGCAGCTATTAGCTCATAGTCATCCATCATTCCACCAAAGTGCCTTTGGAGGCCATCCTGAATGACATTGATGAGAGGGAGGCAGACCTTGGAGGAAGCTTCCAGTCTTCTGAGTTTCGCTTGTAGCTGGTAGATCACCGGAAGCAGCCATCCCATGTGCGTTCACCTCAGACTGAAGAATGTTTAAAGCCTTCACCACAGGCTTCATCACAGTGCAGTATTCACATATTATTGTTATTTAGTCATTTAAAATTGCTTTGTTTTTTCTACACTTATAAGAAATTGTCCCAAATGAGAGACTTAGTCTTTATTACTTGTGATGTAAATAGGCCAGATAAGGGCTGTTTCTAATGCCAAATGATAAAAAACATTATATAGCCCTATAAAAGAAAAACTTTGAGCCACTGTGTGTTGTAGTTCTCACAACCTTGCCCCTTATGCGGTACCGGCCACATAGCTGACTTTACTGAGGCTTGACATCAAAATCTCCTTCATTCTAGTTGCAACTTCTTGTATTCTTGTCTGGAGAGTGGGTCAGGAAATTACCTTGCATTTTGGATTCAGGACTGAATAAAGTTCCCTGGATGCAGCTTCCTCAACAACAGCAAATGGATGAAGACACAAATCTGCGAAACTCGTCTGGCTCCTCTTGTGTTCGTCATAACAGATATCTTTGCCTGCTTGCTTGGGACTTTTCTGCTGTCCGCTTCCGTGCTGCTACAAGGCCAGTATGGGCTGCCAGCTTTGATGGATGTTTTCTCTGTGAGCAAAATATTTCTATATTTATGCACAGTATATATACCGTATATAAATTCCATCAGTTTGAACTGAAGGAGAAACATAATCATTAACCACATCCACAGCATTTAGTGCTGCCCTGAATATGTTTAAATAAGAACATACGTTTTGGATGTTTTTATAGGCCACTATCTCAACATTTCTGGGAATACAGTTGGCATTGCATGACATAGCTTTCATTTTTGAAACGCTCCTATAAAAGTGGCCATGGGTTTTCTTCTGTACCCGCTTCAGGGGGATTTGATGGGGGTTCCGTTGGCTCACCCTCTTGGTTTTGTCATATCATTTTTTTTATTTTAAATGTACCTTTTTTTTTTTTAACTCAGTAACAGATGCAAAATAAATGTAACACAGCAGAATACATTTAATTGAGCTAAAGTAAAAGTAAAATCACAGATTTTCAAACATTCTTAAAAAAGTAGAAGTAAGCCAAAAGGCCAGGCTTTGTTCTACTTCCACCAATGGGATTGGAAACACGTAACTGCCGATGTGATGAGTGACTGCAGTTATGAACACATTGTGTAACTAGTTGCGCAGTGCAGAGCTGTCTGACCTTACACAACAGACCCAAATATTTCCACAGATACACACACACACTCACACACACACATTCAGGCATGTTTTCACCCACATTACTCCCACTGTGGTAATGGGGTCACAGAGAGCTAGCTGAGAGCTCTGCTGCTCTCCTTTGTCTGTTTGCCTTCAGGCCCGATGGTCTCTCCTTCTTTTTCTGAGCCTCAGGTGCCCCTCTCAGCCTGTATATCTGGCTGTGTCCTACGCTCCGCCCAACCTTCAGTTTGATTGCTTTATCCAGCTGTGTGTCTTTTTTATTTACTAGTCCTGTCAGCTTGAGATTTCTACTCTAGTGTAAAATGGCTCTCTGTTGAGAAGTTTCCATCCAAATGCAAACTTTAACCACATTTACAGGAAACCTGCAAAAGAAAATGCTAATTAATGCAAGTTGCCATCCACTACTGTTATGTGAATACTAGGTCAATATTAGTTGGGCATATCAAGATAAACAGTTGGTGACGCAAGTCAGGTGACCTTAAACTATTGCAGAAGAAGAGGGCACAACAAGATGATGTCATTTAAAAAAGCGTCAGTCAAACATCAAACAAATAAAAACAATGTAGAAAATGTGATGGGAATATTTATGACATATTTCTTGTACTAATGTGAGGAAGGTCACAGTCTCCTCATTGCTCCCCTCAGATCTGATGTTTTCATCTCTTCAGCTGAGCGGACGCTTCAGTGGACGCTTAAGTCGCATGCTTCATGCATTTTGCTTTTATCGATACACAAACTTTTCCATCTCAGCCAAGTGTAGAAACGTATTTTTGCGATATTTACATTTTTTTTTTGGGGGGGGGGGGCACCATCAACTTGTAGAAGTTGATGGTGCCGGAGGAGATTGTTGAGTGCTCTACTTAAGAATTTGCACTTATAGTGAGGCTGTATGACACGACGTGTTTACTTTATTTACATTTAACCCAAACCACCATCTTTCCCTAGCCTTAATCAAAGTGCTTTTAAAGTTAACCACAAGCAGGACGCAGGAGGCCAACTCATGTCTCCAGTCCCACATCTTGTATGTGCACTAACTATACCGCAACCAGCTCCCCTATGACTTCTGTGCTGTCCAAGATCTTAACACTTCCTTGGCTGTATAAAATGTTGCCACTGAACAAATCCAATTTGGTTTACATAGTATTTAGAATTTTCTGTTGATGAAGTTCGAGTGACAGTGGTATTCCTGCTGATATTAAATACCAGACCTGTAGTCATGAGACTTGACTTTAACATGCTCAAACATCTTAACTGTTGCTGCCGCAGGAAGCTCATAGAACAGCCAAATGAAGCTTTGAAAAGCTTTTGAAAATAAATGTAGTTCTGGTTACAAGGTTCCAGGCAGTACAGCAGACAGTATCAATCAATCAATCCATCAAGTTTATTTGTCACATGTAATCATATCATAGTGAAATGTAATCATGCATGACCTCAGCAGTCCCTCCATCTGACTTCACAACAGACAAACCCATTATGTTCCATACTGTACTGTAAGCTTTGCTGTCCCCTAATGTGCTCCCCCACCCCAGTCACACACACACACACACACACACACACACACACACAGTCAAGTTACAGGCAAGATCAGCATTGTTGAAAATTGTGTGCGTGCTCCCTCATATATCCGTCATGTTTAATTACTAAATTCAGCTTGATCTGTTTTTCTACTCTTCTCATGCAAGGGGCACACACACACACACACACACACACACGCTACAAAGAAATAAAGAGGAGAAGCTTGTTTAGGTTTACTCTTAAGAGCATGTGCACATATGCTTGTATGTGTGTGTGTGTGTGTGTGTGTGTTATTGCGCAGTCTCTTTCTTCATTTTGTTCCTCCTGACTGCTACGACTGCTGTGTACACTACACGTCCACAAACATGTGTTGTGAGTCATGCTGTCCTTCATTTTATCCATCCATCATCTATCGCTGTTAGCCTGTGCAGGGTTGCTGTGTCCTTCTTTTTACTCCTTACTTACATACTTAGCCTACTAGCTCCTTCCTAAAATGCTCAGCTCTCTGGACCATCAGTTTGCATGTTAGTGTGTCTTGAGCCAATCACAGGAAAATTCTCTGCCATTTCTCTTTTTAACATCCATACAACTGTATCTGACTTCCAAATACAGTTGTACTTAAATAATTATTATATTAGGACAAAGAATTTATGAAGATGGGAGAATGAATGTCACTGACTTTGATCTTATGAAGAAAATAAATAAAGAATGATAGATAATAAAAACTAAATAGAAAATAAAAATATAAGTTTTTATCATGCAAGAGAAACTAATTTGGTATGCAATACTTAAAAAAAGGTGAGATAAAATTTCTCTTAACTGGTGATTTTTAACTGAGCAAACTACCCACAGATTTATCTGCCCTCCATCAACAAATTCTTTAGTATTGGAAACTACTGTTTAAACATTCTTTTTCTCACCATGTACTCAACTAGAACAATCAATGTATTTTATTTAAGAAGAGCTCCTTGTTTGTTGGGGAATGAAATATACTGGAACATACTTTTCTCTTAAAGCTAAAGGGATGACATGAATGACTTCAATTTAACATAGACTGTAACTTGTGTCAGTTTTGTGATGCAGCTATAATAGAAACCACAGATCATTTGTTCTTTTATTGTACTATTACCCCAAACTTTTGGTCCCTCTTAAATGTCTGGGTTAATACTAAAACTGAATGTCTGTCATCTTTTACATTAGAAAACATCAGATTTGGATTGCTTTTTAAGAACAGTGATGCTGAATTTCAAAATTCGTCATTTGTAAATGCAGTGATGCAGCCTTGTCCATCAGCTTACTAAAATGAAATAAAATAGAATTAAATAATTGACTTTTCACAAATCTCTAAGATGTATGATTGGTAAAAGAGCCCAGAAATTACTCTCTGTTATCACACCATATGATATTGTTTGTCTTTTTATGTTATTTCTTTATTTGTGTTGTGAATTGGTGTGTTTGTATATTATATGTTCCTGTTCCTGTGCTAAAGTACAAAGTATATGTATATATATATACACATATGTGCTGTATTATGTATTCTTGTCAATTAAACTTTAGCTCAGTTGTGGGCCTGTTTTGTACGTTGCACTTTTTGCGTCTCACTGACCCATAAATAATGACAACAAAGGGATATCCACCAGCAGGCCAGAACACACACACACACGCACACACACACACATACCAGAAGAACATCATCATGTGCTATATATAAATAAAGCACAGACCCACATACGCACAAATCTGCACCACCCCGCTGGCCATGACATGCACACAACACGCAATGCTATATGTATATATATTTGATGCAGCTTTGTGCATACCAACACACAAGCACACACATGCACATACACACACCTACTTATGGATGTCACACATATGTCACACGCGATGCCCTGAACTGTGTGCCCTCCTGTTGTTTGCAGCAGTCACAGTAACAGTAGAACCCTCCCTTTAGTATAACGTGACTCTAGTGCACTGATGGATAAAAACTCTGAGGAGACGCATCCCTTTAAACATGTAACGGCTGTAAATGTGACCAAATAAAAGGCACTGAACTGTTGGTGTTGTCTGTGTTAGGTGGGTATGACAGTGTACAAACACCAAAAGGATTAGAGGTTTGATTTCCATTTTTATTTTTATGTTATTATTATTATTATTATTATTCACTTGGACCCTGGTGTAGTAACATTTTGTGAACACAGTGTCTTATAAATGAAAGAAGTACATGAGTTTATCGTGAAGAAAAGATTTCAGAATGCTTTTAGTTCAATTGTTTTCATATTTCTGTGTTTTCTCCAAACCTGTTATGCCCCTGTTGTTTGGTATTGTGGTATGATTTTCGGTTTTGCGCTACCATTCTGGGAATATTTTTCGTACAGCACAGTTCTCTTTCAGGTAACATCAGGGGCAGCTTCCACCTCGTTGGTTGTGTGTTAAATGGTCACAGCAAACCAGGTCAAAATTGAAAATGACTGAACTTTGAGCACAACCTTGGGGCGTAAAATCCAGGGGGGGGCACCCCAGATAGGTTCAGCATCTTTGTACTCCAAACAATGGGTTATGGCAGTGCAAAGCAATTCCGCCACAAATTTTGTCTAAAGGGCTTATCAGCTTATCAGCAGGAAGCATTCACCTCCATCAAGGTGCCCCAAAACAACCACTAGCAGCTGCTAGAGCAGCTTCAAGGACAAGATCCCTCACTGGCTTCCCAGCATTCTACACTTTGTCTTCATCTTTGAGGATTTGAGCCACACTCAAATTTGGGGTAAAAAGACTGCCATCACTCAGTGCGTTTCCACGCACTTACGTAGCTGGGTTACAGTCAGCTTTCTTCAGTACGTTGATTTCTTAAAGGTCATGAAAGCAAGAAAACGAGTTTCTTGAACTTGGGTAGGAGATTAGAGAAACCTGATTTCCCCAGCTAGATTTCTACCGGAGAATGTCGATTTCTCTGCCATGTATACACGAAACTGGGTTTCTTATAATCTTTTTACATGTACATATGTGCAGGAGAGACCTCATACAGGGAAAGTAGCAGATAACAGGTTGAGTTTTTTTGCCGGACATCCCTGTGGAGGTTTGTTTGTTTGTTTTTTTTTGTTCTTGTTTTTTCGGTCGGTTTGTCGGTTAGAACATGTAGATAACAGGTATTAAGACTTGGTCAAACCAGGAAGTGCATCTACACATCTTCCTGACATGTTTGATTTTTGAAGCTGGTGATGTAGACTACAGGCTAATTGGTGAACCACTAACACATTCACCAGCAGGGACATGCTTGCGTTACTCATAATGGCTCCCATACAGGGCCGTTTACTCCTCCCTGGTATTTTGTTTGTGGGATTGTACATCAATTAATTCGAGAAAGACTTATTGAAGAGAGAAAAGAAAAGCTCTGTGAGCTAACAAGCATGCAAACTAGTTAGTAAGTAGTAGTAGTAGTCGTTGTAGTAAGCTTGGTTGGTAAAGGGTCAATAAGCTCACAAGCTTATTCAGAAGACATATTTGTGCCACAGACTCCCGTCTCATTCCACTTTTGTGGAGCAGTTTATACTCTGGCAGAGGAGGTTAAATAAAACTGGATGGTACAGCATGGCTAATAAGCTACGAGCTTCCTCCATCTTGGACTCTCCTGCTTTCCGTTCCCCCAAAGGTCAGCACTGTCAAACTGCGAGCTATTGCTCAACGGTACGAATCCCCAGGTCAAAGTCCATTAATCACAGTGATTCCATTGGAATAAAGGCCTTACATTCCCACCCTGTAGGATGGCATCTGCTATGTCTCTGCAACATACTCTGTCTTTCTGAAGAACACCAGAGCTCAGCTAACACAAGGCCCGGGAGACATCAAACCCAAACGGAACAAAACACTACACAATGTCCAAACACGCGCTGCTTCACATGGCATGTACAGTATACAGTAAATTGCATGTGTTCTGCCTGTAAATGTGAGCTATGAATGTTGCTGCCTCCCTCCAACATTGCGTGATCATTTCTGTGCTGTAAATTATGTGTGATGTCAACCATAAATGCCTCCATACATGCATGTATGTGTATGCATTTTCCTTTTTACCCCAGGCACACAGAATCACAGTGTTGTCAAATCATGTTTGTTTGCCTTCTCTTTACCATGTTTTTCCCTCCCTGTCTGTTTCGGTTTTCATCTCTATTTTTACACTTCTCTGTCGATTGACCCCTCTTTTCCTCTGCCTCCCTCTCTTTCTCTTCATACCTGTCTTTCTGTCTCTCATCCCCTCATCCTATCTCTGTCAGTCCGTGTGATTTTCTTGTCTATCAATCCTCTTCCGCTTCCTCTTTATTTCTCTCATTATTCCTCTCTTCCAGTCTGTCTATTTCCCTGTCTCCCCTTCCTCATCTCTCTCTTTCTCTCTGAAAAGTGTAACCTACTTACAGCACAGCTGTCTGATGAATAATGGAGGAGAGACAGTTACTATCAGCGTCTCCATCAGCAGGATCCCGCCTTTGATCTCTGCTCCTCTCCCCTTCCCTCCTTCCTTTCCTCGCAACTTTCTTTCTTACTTTCTCCTCACCTCCTTTCTCCTCTCAGCTTCACTCCTCTGTTTTTCTTTCTCTTAAATTTACCAACAAAGATTTTGTCTTAACTGGCCAATTGTGAAATACAATATTCTAATATTTAACCTGTATGAGTATTTTTTTTATAAAATGTACATTGCATATAAACAGTTAATTTTCAATCAAATTATGGAAAGCATTTTTTAAGTGAGACTATGTAATCTTTGCTGAACAGCAGCCACTGTAGCCATTAATGGCATTTACATACTGTAACACAAATTGGCATGTTACATTTAATTATTGTTTTACTTTTGTGAAACCACTGAAATCTGTGACATGCTAAAACACTGTCAAAAACTGGCTCAATAAAGGCAGTTACACAGCAGTGCCTATGTAAAGTTTGCAAACATTAGCCATCATAAGCTACTGGCCTTACCAGACCCAGTAAGGCTGTAGCAGCAAAATCTCAAAACATGTATTGAATTTAGCAAGGGTGCATTTTATTGCTTATGAATTCAAATTTTATTTTGTAAGAGGAAGAACATGCTAAATTACTAACTAACTTTACTAAATCATATCATAAATGATCAACTTCAAACTTGTCATATAACAAACTACAGTATATAATAAAAGGGTCCCCAGTTCAATTACCTTTGCTGTATGTGTTACCGTACTCTCTGTCTTTTCATGCATGTCCTGTCTGTATCTGTACTGTTATTGTCAAATAAAAATCTAAAAACAATAAGAAAAGGTTGTGTCAGAAATTCACTCATTCCCTATATCAGTGATCCCCAACCTTTTCCGAGCCAATATCACTTCTCATGTCCAAATATAAGCCGAGATCTTCTGTTCACAAATACAAGCCTAATAAAATCCTTCAGAGCTGACTGACAATTCAGTAACATCATCATGGACTTTCAGTGGAATCGTAGCATAATAATATGATCATATTGTGTTATCATTTCACAAAGTTAATTTTTCCAAGAAAGATGTATTTGAAAACTGACAAAGGAAATCGTTTGTCCATTTGACATGTCTGAACAGTTTTCTCTGATGTAATGCAGTGAACAGTGAAACACTTTTCGTTGCTTTGAATATCAATTAGATTATTTTATATGTGATTTTGCATAGATTTGCCGTTTCATTTTGGATAAACATTTCTACTATATCACCCAGCTGTGCCCAACAACAATTTTCTACAGGCTACTGCAGTACATTTGACCACAAATATGACTACTGACTATGACTAGCATGAAAGATCACCTCTTTTCAAAACCAGACTAAAAGACATAACTTCAAATTTGACTGGGATTTAAGCATGGTATGACTGATTTTCCATCCATTTTTTTTAACCTTCATGATGTGTTGGAAGTGTGCTGGTTATCACAATAATAATATCAAAGCACGTCACCTGCAGCTCTTTATCCAACCTGAAAAAATATATATAGATAAAAAACATAGAATGTCACCAGACTGATGAATGCAGTTTTTTAGTTAAGTGAGAACATCTTCTTCATGCACACTGTCTGCTAATTGTTGCAGTAGCTGTTGCTCGTCTTGTCCTGATTTCTGTTCTTCACAGCACTTGATTTAATTCCTGTGTGCTCTGCCGTGGCGTCTGGATTTCTGGATCATTTGGATCTTTTTTTATTTCTTGCCATGCTGGATGTCTGGTCAAACTGTTATGTGTTACATCTATTTAAATGGGTAAATTTAGTTTGAAGTAATATGCGTTGCTACTAACTGGCAACAATCAAGGCTTGGTGCGGACGCACATAGCTGAATTAACCTGGTTGGGGGCCCGGGGACAAAACTGAGCTGCTGGGTCCTATTGACCCCCCATTCCTCCCCCTCTGTGTGCAACGTGTACAATATTCCTGATTAAACACAATTTAATTTTGAAATATGCACTATGTAAGCAAAACATCATCATCATCATCAATAAAGGTCTTAAAATGAGATTTTGACACAGGCTTCAAGGTCATGTGATAAAGCGAGAGGCTCCTACCATA
This sequence comes from Oplegnathus fasciatus, assembly GCA_003416845.1. Taxonomy (NCBI): domain Eukaryota; kingdom Metazoa; phylum Chordata; class Actinopteri; order Centrarchiformes; family Oplegnathidae; genus Oplegnathus; species Oplegnathus fasciatus. Next base: position 280,478 of record NTHP01000860.1, on the reverse strand, counting down.
TCAGTTGATGTGTGTGCTCTAGTAGCACATATTCCCTTATTTCAAAGCAAAATTACAATTAATCAAATTACAACAAACCAGTGTACTGGCTTTTGGGCTCTTGGTGGTCTTGGGGCCCCGGGGCAGCTGCTTGCTTTTCCCTGTTGGCAACCAGCCTTTGGAAGCTAAAGTAAAAGTGCTTAAAACTGCAGTTCATCTACAGTCTAACACGCTAAACTGAAATAGATAACATCAGCATGTTAACACTTTGTCATTGTAAGCGTGTAGCATGCTGACGTTAGCATTTAGCTTATAGCACCATTGTGCCCAAGTACAGCCTCAAAGAGCCAACTAGCATGGGTGTAGCCTCTTTAATCTTGTTCATACAAAAAGTTATGTTCTTAATAGCTGATTTCAGTCTTGATGTGTGTCTCGACAATTTAAAAAGAGAGTAATTTAACAACGCAACACTTCTGACCACACCCATAAGTGATGCTGGCTGTGGTATTACAGCACACTGTCACACTCTCTTCCATCCAGGTTCATCTGGGCTTGGCTGGTAGATGCTGGTTGATCTTGGACTGCTTCATACCAATAAATCCAGTTCAGACTGTACTGGACAGAGTCAAAGATGTTGGTAAAAATCTTATTGAGCATCTTATTTTCTTCCCCCAGCCATTATTCACCGCAACCACTGTTCAAGTTCAGTGTTTTTGTCACCACTTCCCTCACCTGTGGTTGTCACTTAATTCTTGTCCAGCCTCAATGCCCTACAGACTAACACATGCAATAAAAATACATTATTCAAATACATTGTTCTCGTAATATAATTGTTATGTGGCTCTCTTTCCCATCTTACCCCTCCTCTCTCGCATCTTCCCCCCTCATTCACACATTCCCTTTACTAGCTTCAGTGAGTTCTGCCTATCTCTGCTTACTGAGCTGAACAACTGCACACACTAACCTCAAAAGTGCAATCTTTACTGCCTCTTTGTCGTTCTGTCTGAGCTGAGCTACAATGGCGGATTAAAGAAAAGAATGAAAAGACTCCAGGTTGAAGATGGTTTGACCTAGAAGACATAGCAGTGGTGCCGTACCTGCTGCAATTAGAGCTGGGCATGTGTGTGCGTGTGTGTACAGAAAGAGAGATGGAGAGAAGATAGTGTGTCAGGTCTGTGAGAGGATTGCTGAGCTCAGTGATTCTTGAACTGTTTGTTTGGGCTGTAGATATAAACCAGCATGCCTGCCATGATGGTTTGTGTGTGCGCGTTGTCAGTGGGTTTATAGACGTGCCATTTAAGAGTATAAGTGGACAAAGAGTCGATATTTCTATCCATGTTTTGTGTGGATGTGCACGCATGCATATGTGCGTGTGTGTCAGAGAGAGAGAGAGAGAGAGAGAGAGAGCAAAATTCTGATAGAATCCCCCATTGAAAACAAACACACACTCCACCACACACACTGTTTACATAGCAAGAAATATGTGAATATGAGTTTTGACATTTCTCTCAGTTGGTAATTGTCGGTTGGTGACTACAGTTGTGTCCGAATCAAGTAGGAACAAGGAACACTCTACACACTTCATTTCCTGTTCCCACCTCTTTAAGCTACTATATAATACACGAAATCAAGTGTAAAAGAAGAGCCACGCAAATGTCTCAGCTCATCTACAGTATGTGCAGCTGGAGAAGCACGTTCCAGCCTGCACATGTCTCTGAGGATCTCTGCAGTGACACAGGGGATGTTGGGGTTTCCACAGGACACAGAGCCTCGCAGAGGAGACAATGCACACACCTGCCAAATCTCAACAATACGTCTTGTGGCCATGCTCATCAAACATACAGATTTTTTGACTCCTGTCAAAAGGTGCATTTGAAATGGAAAAAACAAACAAAAGAGTCTACAGCCATGCTAGCGACTCTGTGAAGCTGGACTTAAGAAAATAAAAATCCATCCAATAGTTGTTGAAATATTTCAGTCAGCTGGTCACTGAGCAAAGATGTTCCACCTCTAGCTCACAGTTCATTTATTTTAACATTGCCCTCCACATGACCTGCCTGTCTCTCAGTACCATCTCATTGTGCTCCTTGTTTGGGATTTGTGAGAAAATGTGTTATGTACATTCATGCCTTTTGGTGTGGCTAAATTCTTCTCCTGCTGCTTTCACGTGTAACCTATAACCCTCATCCATCTAATCTCCATCTCCATCTTCATCCTCTTGCTCTTTGTTGCTACTTGCCCCCCCCCCAACCCATTTTCACCTCTCCCCTGCCTCTGTGGTTTCCATAGATTTAATGTCCTGTATTGATTAACAGGCAACAATGAATGTGATGTGTTTCCCCTTTCTCCGTCCGCTCATATTTTAACCAGCAGCTAATCAATACAGGGAGGCCTCACAGCAAGGACACTTACAGCAAAGGATTTAAGCTGTGTGTGTGTGTGTGTGTGTGTGTGTGTGTGTGTGTGTGT
>NTHP01000860.1:234162-275052 GCA_003416845.1 Oplegnathus fasciatus | reverse complement strand
CAGTCTGTTATGAAGATGTGAACTCTTCCCTCCCTCCCTTCCTCTTTCTCTCTTCGCCGTCCAGGACGCTTTGATCTTTTTTTTTTTCCTCTATTCGCTACAAAGAGATCAAACGCGCCTCCCGCGCCTCTCGGGGATGTACGAAAGTGTGGATGTGGTGGGTTTTAGCCCCAGCCCCAGCAGCCCCAGTCCCGGCTCTTTTCTGAGCATGGACTACTACCACAGACCCCCGGGGCTCGGGCCGGAGAAGGGACTCCTGTCCGGTGTAGGGGGACTCCAGCGTCCGTTCGGAGGGTCCCTGCTGACCGGCAGGCCCTGGAGCGGATCCAGCCACTGTGAGTCCCATTGAAAAATAATTTTGGACTTGTAAACAAAATAACTGCAAGGCATACCACAGTTAGTCAGTGTAGATAATTTAATTTGTTGAAAAATGGCAAGGGGGTGCTGGCGGGTAAAACCCTTGCTTATGCTTTAATATTACTTGTCAGCTGGGGGGGGGGAATGCATGAGTTCAGTGGTTCCAACTGGGACACAAGCCAGCCCCTTCTAGTATCAGGTGCCCCACAACCTCTTTTTTAGCCTCTTATTAGCTAGATGGGAAATGAAACACCACTGTTCTACACAACATGTAGTCACATTCACTTTTGCTGTACTAGCCTCCTCAGCTTCCTACACGCTTTCATGTTAGTTCCTCACAGCATTTATAATCTTGTTCTGTATCTGCTGTTGGTGTCTACAGGTGGATCATATTAGGTTTCATTTCTTCTTATTCTGCGCTGTATACCCCCTGTTGGTTAGTTTCAGCCTGTGATTGCTGCTGCAGTTTGTATGTGTTTGGCATATGTTGTCATGATTTGGCATACTTTATCATTTTTCAGTTTGTCACATGTTGTTTGCTCCCCCAGTGCTGATTGCCAGACCCCTTATATATGCAGCATTCAGTTTAAGATGACCCATCTCTGCAGCAGTGTTATGATGAGGATTAAAGTCCTTTTCCATGAGGTTGTAAGTTTAGCTGTATGTCTACACTGCGTGTTACGCAACTTGAGGGTTTGGTTTATGTTTTCAGTGGAGCAACTCCAATGACCTCAGTAGGTCAGCAGCTGCCTGCACTCATTTACCAAATCTAGCTCATCCTGACCTCAGGTTCAGGGCTTCTCAGTGAATGAGAATGAGCTCCAAGTGTTTGCAGCTCATTGACATAAACTACACATGCGTTTAAAGTATGAATGGTTTAGAGCTTAAACATTTTGTTGATTAATATTTATTTATTTAAAATGTCTTTATTATAAGGACAGTGCACATTAATTAACATTTCTGTAAATGTGCCAGTGTTGGCCAGCTGGATGATTTTCAACTGTAGTCCTTTGGCGAGATGTTTTGAGACCAATTAGGTAAATTAGTCGATTGACAGATAATTCATCTGCTACTATTTGATCATCAATGAATCCATGGAAATCATTTTTCAAGCAACATTACCTAGTTTTCAGCTTCTCAAACTTGTAGGATTGTCTGCGTTTCTTTGTCCTATGTCATAGTAAACTGATTGTCTTTGGGGTTTTGAACTGTTGGTCGGATAAAATAAGACATTTGCAGAAGTCATCTCAGGCTTTAGCACATTTCAATCTTTTGTCACTATTTTCAGACGTTTAATAGACCGAACTGTTGAGCAATTAAAATGGTAGCTGCAACCCTAGAGAAGAATGTGTCACAGATTCAGTGAGTTACTTACCACTTTACATGGCATTGATATATATATATATATATATATATATATATATATATATATATTATTGCACACAGTACTTGTGTACTTCTAATTGAATTAACTAGAAATTAGGGGGGATGCTTTACCACAAAAATGCTATTACTAAAAATATATTATATTACTGATAATGATTTTTATAAGGTTTATGATAACTAAAGACTTTTGTTAGGTGATTATAGCACCTTCCAAATTATTCTGATAGTATAAGTTTTAGTTTAGTTAGTTTAAGACAATCCTGGTGAAAATTGGTGCAGTACATGTGGTGCTTTCAGGCCATTTATCTCAGTGTCCCTTGGTTGAAAGTCAGAAGTATTAAAATCCTACAGGAGCTTTAATAATAAAGCTGATATACAGTGTATAGCATTTTAAAACCAGATAATAACCCCGAATATAAATACCAACAAAAATGATTCTAATAACTAATGTTGAAAACAGTAGTAAGTGTAATATTTATATTTGGTAATCATTTAGCGTATGGTGCATTTTACACTGTAGTATGTTTTTTCTTCGCCAGTGTACCATGTTGAGTATCGTTTGGAAATACTAGTACCAAAATATGATCAAGTTTTGGTATGGATACCAAAGCCATATGTTTTGCTTTGTGGAATATAAATGTTTTTCTGTAAAAGCCGTTTTTCAATTTAATTAAAGAATGTTTCCTCGCCACAACAGCTGTACAAGAACTTTATAACCTAAATAAATAAAATAAAAGACTAAAAGTTTCGAAATTATGATTTAAATCAGGGACTATCTGGTGAATGAATGAGTAAACAACACCAGGCATTAAATGTCAGCTTTCTTGACAGTTTTCGATACTGGATGTTATGAGTACATTTTGGTCGTTACAGAAATTATTGAGGTTCAATAACTCGCCAAGATGTAATACACGGATATTTTACATTCCGCCATTTTCTATACCTACTTAACACTATGCAGGATCGTGGGCGGCTAGTGCCAATCCCAGCGTGCATTGGCCTGGAGAAGCATGGTACACCCTGGACAGGTTGCCCGTCTATCTATCTAAACGCAGGACCTTCTTGCTGTGAGTGGACACTCCTGTGTCACATGGTAGAGGCAGTCAGCCTCAGACTCAGACAGTAACCCAAGGGTGATGACATGGTGATGTCACTGTGACATGGCCCTTGCACAACCAAGTTAAAGTCATAAAGAGAGAGAGAGAGTACAAAGTGGACTCCGCTCGGCCAGTGTGAAACAGAGGGAAAGAGAGACATATAGAAGCAGGAGGGGAGTGCTCGTAAATTTAAACTGTAAAGACAGGGGGGATTGCCCGCAGAGTGTATGTGTGTGTGTGTGTGTGTGTGTGTGTGTGTGTGTGTGTGTGTCTTTGTGCGTGATAGGAATGAAGAGCGTCAAACCAGTTCAAAGGTCAAAGGCCGTACACACATTCAACCATTGCTCCAGTGACATCTGAGCAGTGGCTGGGGGGATAGTGGTTCGCTCTGTGTGTGTGTGTGTGTGTGTGTGTTTGGGTGTGATCCAGAGCAATGACTCACTGACAATTGGGAAGTGACCTACATCTCTCCCTCTCTTTATTTCTCCTTCTATCTGCCTCTTTCTTTTCGGTGTCAGCTGCCCAGTCATCACTTCCCCGCGCTGAATGACCACTCTTTCTGTCTGTTGGAGACACGCACACACACAGTGACGCCCATACACATTCACTCACACTCACACTCACAGTTTGTCTGGGAATGTGAGGGTATACTGACCAAGTTTGACCTGAGTGAGATTGTGTGAAAAGGGGAGGAGGTGGATGGATGTGTGTCAGTGTTTGTATCTCCCAAATGTCTTTATTTCTGCGTTTGTGTGGGATCGCACTGCCATCAGATAAATGCGAAAAGAGTGGCAGTGGAAAGCTGGTTATTAATTCATTCGTTGTAGACAGAGTCCTTTGGCATGGCATGTCTTTGTATTTGACTATGTAGGAATTTCTTCTCTCATGTCACATCTTCACATCTATTATTTGTATTTATTAGAGACAGAATAAAGAAGAAAGTGAAAACAATATTAACCCTGACTGCTATTAAATTGTACCAATTTCTAATTCTGAGTACGTACACAGTGCTAGCATTACTAAAACTTCACTGCAGCGTCAATACAATAGCGCTGCAGAGCTAAAGTACAGTACTGTACATACTCAGTCAGGATGTCCTGATACAGATCGGAGTCCTTTAATGTTGAATATTTGCTGTTACTGAATCCAATCCGATGTTTGTATTTACCCAGACGACACAGCTGCCCAGCGCACACTCAAGCTACATTCTGAAAATTAGGTAAGATAGAACTTATTTAATTTATCCTGAAAGAATTTTTTGTGCCAAAGATGCTCAGTACATATAGTAAACAACATTGTATACATACTGTAGCAGCAGAAGATATGCAGTATTGATTAAATATGAATCTGGCACATTGATGTGGCCCACTAAATATGGCACACATTATATTTCATGAGCTACTTAATGTATATGCTGATCCTGGCTCAAAATTATTTAGTTGATAATCTTGAATTATTAATGTGATATGAATGAAAGTTTAACCGAGAGAATGCGACTCCTGAAACTGACGTGACCAATGTCATCAAGTTACGCACAGCTGATAGACCTGCCACTGGCAACGTTTGTCATTTTAACCGGCGAAAGCGATGATCAGCGCCGGTTAAAAATGAAAAGCTGCGACCTAAATGTTTTGCATACTACTGTTTGCCATTAAGAAAGAGTAAGGAGAGGTACAATACACTGCAGTAAACCCTGATACTACATTAGCTGGGCTGGTCATACTGGCTGGCTGATGTATCTGCTGTCATTATATTGCTTTATCACAGATATAGTTCGGTATGGGCGTATAGTATTGGTCTGCCAGTAAGCAACTAGAGTTCGGCCTCCAAAATCCAGTATTTGTCTGGCTTTAATCAATTAATTATCAGTTAATTATCAATTAATGTACAGATTATTTTCTCGATTCATTTTGGTCTATTTGGTGGTTTGGTGTTTAAAACATCAGTAAACAGTGAAAATTCCCATCACAAAATCCTAGAGCACAAGGTGACGTCATCAAATGTCTCATTTTGTCTGACCAGAAGTCCAAAATCCACAAATTTTCAAGTTACTATGATGTAAGACCAAGAAAAGAAGTTAATTCTCAAATATGAGAATCAAGTGTTTGGCATTTTTGCTTGACAAATTAATTAAACAATTAATAGATTATCCAAATAGAGCAATAATTTTCTTTTTGATCAACAATCAGTTAATCGATTAGTCGTTGCAGCTCTGAGATCAACTCCAGTTCCTGCTCCTGCACATGATGACAACACAGGAAATTGAAAAGATTTCCAGGTGAAGGTAGTGTTGGGCAGTATAACAAAAATATACCATAAGACCGACAAAAATGTGTCAACCCTCAGAGATACGGTTTAGACCGTGGTTGCTATCTCTTTAACATCTCCGATTATATTAGGTCAGTGTGAGCAAATCAATGAGCAGTCACTGCTTTTTGGAAATGTTGGATTTACAGGATTGTTTCATCAGTGTGATACAGTGTGATGAAATACCTTGATTTGTCAGGAATTACTTAATATTAGGTATTACTTAATACTTTCACCAACAACAAACAGACTTCTCATCCGGTCATTTTATCTATAAACAGTCTCTCTTCCATTATGCTTTCCAATATATACATACTATATCATGATGCATATTCATACTGACATCGTGATAATATTACATACAATATACAGTGATAAAGGACTGTATCCATGTTGCCCACCCCGAGGTGAAAGTGAATGTGGAACAGGAGCTAGTCAAATCTGGAGTTGTCCGATAATGGTTCTAGTCTGTGTGTGTGTGCTTATTGGTTTGTTTTTGGAGTCATAAGGAGAAAATCATTAGCAGCGATAATCGATGTCAGTGGGGCAGTGTGTCTACGCAAAAATCATGCTTAATAACTTGAGTCTACATCTTTTTAACTGTCCGGGGAGGAGACTGTGTACAGTACTCTGATTAGAGGCCAGTCTCTAAGCTGATGGAGCACGCTCTCTATTCAGGAACGATTTGCTGGCATAAAGCCAGGACCGCCTAGGGAGACCATTTAACGATATTTTACATCAGATGTGGAAAACAGCTTACACGTTTACTGGCAAACATTTAACACTGTCACTATTGGATTTGAACTACTCTGACCTGAGGACACAGAGAGCAAGGATGACCCCGACTTTGAAAGGTTTTAACCATGCATTATTTGTAGCCCAGGCCAGGTTAAACCCGAAGCTTATGATTTAATGTTGGCAAATAATTTGTTGGTAATATTTACATTTGACTTTTATACAGTTACTTGTCTGTCTGCACTGAATATGTGCAGATATACTGTATATATATGAACATATAGTTGCGTACAGCCATGCAGCTGCAGGTGTGACCATGATTTTTTACATTGTCTCTATTGTATATAGTATTATATTAAATGAAATGCACAGAATGAAATTCTGCCACAATTGTATTTCATTGTGCGTTTCTGTAATGACAATAAATCTGACCTTCCCTTTCACCTTGGGAAAGCTTAGAGAGGAGATTCTGACAGTGACAACAGTAGCAGAGGAGATGGCCACTGATTGAAGACTGATACAGTTAAACACGGGCTATCACAGGAAGCTGGCTGCAGTTCATTCATTTGTCATTTTTCTAAAATCATGACAAGCCACAGAACACATATTTTCAAGTCATCATTTAATTCTGGACATTTAAAGAGTTTACCTCAGCTTTAAAATCTACCCTACCTACTTTAGTGGAACTAGTGTTCGAAGATAAACAATACCCTTTGGGGCTTACAGCTGGGCTGAAGACATCCATCCTTACTTTTTACTTTTATTTTGAGTAGTGTTTATGGCATGTAGACTACGTTTAACAATCCCACAATGCAATGTGTCACATTTACAGATGCAAAAATTACAACCATACAACAATACACCTGTCAGTGATGATGCAAAATGATCATGACTGTGTCAGAAGTCTCAATTTACTGCTCACTATAGAGTAAACTACTGAGTGTGTATTATATGTGGAATGGTAAATAATTGAACGAGGGAGTGACTTTGGACACGGCATAAGAGTCTGCGGCCATGCTAGCAGCTCTGTGAGGCTTTACTTACGCGCAGCTGTGCTTTGAGCTGAATGCTAACATGCGAATGTTCAGCAAGTATAATGTTTATAATCATATTCACCATATAGCTGAAACAGATGGGAATGTCATTAGTTTTGAAGGGTCTTGGTCATAAACAGAAGTATTGGACAAATTGCATTTTTAAGCTGCTGGTGGCACTAGATGAATTGTCAGAGGATCACCAGAGTCTTTAGGATTCATCATCTGGGAACTATGAATATCTGAACAAAAAATTACGCCCATCCATCCTGTAGATGTGAAGATATTTTATGGACAAGTGAAAACTTTGACCTGCTGGTGGCGCTAGAAGTCAGGGGATCACCAAAACTAATAGGATTCATCCTCTGATTGAAAACCAGTGGTCAGACGTGGCACTTTGCATACTACAGAAGGATTTAATGAGTTAAATGTATTTATTGTAACTGCATGTGTATTTGTATAAATTTAGGACAGTTATTGAGATCACGTAAGAGCTACACATACAGTATGTCTCATGAATTTCTAGATTTGTATAGACCTGGTCTGTCATTAAAATGGTTTAAATACTGTAATTGCAACAAAAACTTTACTTAAAATCTGAAAGTGAGTTTCTGAAAAACAATATTTAGTCAAATGACTGTGGTACAAAATATTGGGTCATTTCATTATGTTTGCTGATGAGATGAATTTATATAAACTCTATTATCCTTATCTGATTAAAATGGGAGGATATCCTCCTCCTTAGTCACGTTTTTAAAGATGAGTCACCAATATTCCTCTCTGTTAAAATACCATGTACCTCATCCCAACAACAAGAAGAAAGTCTCTCCGAATTGAAACCTACAGGAAAAAAGCTGTGGTTTCTTCTTTGGACATGGTGCTGTCTGCTCCATGTCCTGCACACTAAAGCAGAAGTGGGAAGCAAGAGGAAGAGATCAACGAACACAGATGAAAACAGACTCAGAGACACTTGGAAATAGGAGGAGAGAGAGGGGGAGAAGAACAGAGAGAAGTTTAAAAGAGGTCAGACAGTGCTGAAGGGAACTGTTGGCTAGTGTGTCAGTGAGAAGAGAGCAAAGACAAATAGAGGCGAGATGAAGAAAAGGGAAGATGGAGAGATGGTATGATTGCTGAAGAATTGCTGAGAAAGAGGAGGAGGAGGATCTCCCCCTTTCATTTCTCTGCTTCTCTCTCCCTCTCTATATAAACAGAGCAGACCAGTAGAGGGGAGTTGAATCTTCTCCATAGTGGAATGTCTGGTATGGCTACTAAAGCAGGGGGAGGGGAGAAGTGTGTGTGTGTGTGTGTTAGGTTAGAGGTTAGAGGAGGCAGAATGAGAGAGGGAGTAGCAGGGGAGTTGTGGATGGTCCTGGTATCCTAATCTGAAGGGTCAGGACCTTAAAATGTGTCCTCTGCTGCTTCACTTCAGTCTGTTTAAACCCAGTTTAGACTTGTTGTGCAATGTAATCGGACCAAACAGCTGATCTGTCATGTAATATTCGCCGCATATTTATTTGACAAATGCATTTGTTGCGAGTTTGTTGCATAAAGTCTTTATGGACAAAGGCAAACAAACACCGCAAGTGAGTGTAACACCTTTTTAGCAATAATGAAAGCTTTGGCGAGTTTTGTCGCTTCCATCCAGCTTTTCTAATCAGATAATTTGCACAAAAATACTTGGATGGAAACATGGCTTTGTGTTTCTCCGTTGCATATCAACTTTTGAAAATAAAATCAAGCATCCTTTTACATTAATTAACTGTTTTGAACCTTTTTTCATTACATTAGGTACGCCTACACAACAGTTTCAGAACAAGCTATTTAAATTAATCTATGTGCAGCAGAGCAAGAGTTGAAACATTGTTTCAGAATTCGCACATACTATTTGAAGATTAATTGACACTCCTTTGCCAACAACCGCATCATCTCGATGAGCAGACATTGAAATCAACAGCGTGGATTTAGGCCTAGTTGCAAAGCCAAACACAACAGCAATGCTGTGTGACATAAAGCAATTATCTAAACTAAATTTCATGATTGCGACAGCCCTCTTCTTGTACCATAAGAAGTTGGGCAGTCTGCTGTGTGGAACCGGATTCAAAGACGATGATGACATCCACATTATTTTGTAACCAAAAGTGACACAGCAAATTTGTACAACCACCTGAAATGTCACAAAAAGGCCAGGAAAACTTCTCTCTGTCGCTCAACCACACAAACATCCACCAGAGCAGTGAAAAGACTACAGAGGTTACGGCTTGTTGCTTAAGCGAGGCAAAGATATGGGTCTGGTCACCACTGCAAATCAAGAGATAATTGCTTTGTTCAACAAACATTACTCAATGCCTTCCCTGCAACTGTTCCTCATGTTGTGCTACCTGCTCTAACTTTACAATAACATGAAATGTTGAGCAGCAGTCACGATAGAAATGTGAAAAATGCATCATTTTGAAGCTGAACTATGGAATCATACGTCAACGTGATAGTTGTTTTTTATTAATAATGACTTTATCATGGACAGTCTGAGCCTATAAACTGTGAGGATCCTTGAGGATGTTGTTGCTGACAACAGATTAAAGAAAGCAGCCTTCCTTCATAACTCTCCTTGTTCCTCCTTGTTTTGGGGCACATGCTACATCTGGCTACAAGTGAGCTGTATGTTAGTTTCATTTTTAATCATTTTTTAAACACAATGAAAAACATTTTTCAAAAATGTTCTAAAGAGTAGATAACCTACTGCACTGAATGTGGCGTTCCATGCAGTTGCATATGAGCTGCCTGTTAAATTTCTGGTATAGCGTGTCCTTTAGCAGTACCTAATGAATCATATTGTTTCCACTGTCTGCATGAAAATGACATGGATTGCAATCCAATCCAGGAGAAAGCGTGATCTCAATTTTGAGTGGAAAAAATCTCATTTTGACCAGAATCTTGCCACCCTAATAGATGCACAGTTAAAATTGAAATTCTTACATTCAGAACCAATATGATACTGTCCAAGAGCAAACCAAGGTTACAGACAAACACCAGTTTAAATTAGACATAAAAATCCAGCATTTACATACTTTGGATCTCACCATGCCCCTTCTGTATAAACTGAACTTTCAATTTGTGTTCAACAGTGCATTTGATGTCATCACATTTTTGTGTGAGCCAGAAATACGACAAACAGCAGTCATATTGCATCTGCTCTGAAATCCATAGAGACCCAGAGATATACTGTAAGTTAAGCAAAAATAATCATACGTTATCCAACGAGTTTCTTTATTTTCCAACAACCTCCCCTTGAAGCCAATAACTCCCTTTTATTTATTGCAACACCGTGGATGTCTACCTATATTTTACTATAAGCCAACATGTTATCATGTTCAATTTTACACCTACATTTAAAGAAATCGTTAGACATTTTTGGAAACATGCTTTTTCACTGTCTGGAGTCTTCACCCGGCCTAGAAATAGTCCGGCACATAACCCCATTTCCAGTCCAGGTGCTGGTAGCAGCTTCATATTTACCATACAGACATGAGAATGTCATCTAACTCTCGGCAAGAAAGCTAATAAGCCTCTTTCCCAAAATATTGAACTATTCCTTTAACCACTGGTAACCTAACCAGTTGAAAAGTGTTGGTATGGAACAGTGCTGGTAGTGGTTGCAGGGCTGTGATAATCTGTGTCTACACCTCCTTGATGTTGACTTACTACCAATTGTTATAAAAATAATGGATACTGCTGAAGATAACAGCAATTACTTTGAGCTGGCTGTCATGTTTAGGAAATAACAGCTTATTTGTGATACAGTTTGTGTCCAAAACACACTCAACTTATATAGTATCATCTGGTGTATGGAAGGACAGCTGTGCCCCCAAAATCCTCAGCTAATTTGACCGTGGTAATTGACTCCTTTGGCAACTTGTGCAAAGATTTTTGTTTCACAGTATACATTTACAAAGGAGCTAAATGTCTTGAGCCATCTTTGACTGATAGCTAGCTTACCTGCATCCACTCACCTGGTTTGACTCTTCTCCTGTCTTGCACCTAAAGCATTTGGTACAGTACCAAAAATAGGGGACACTGTCACTACCAATGAATAAATAAAATTTGAATTGCTCCAAATCTCACTGCAACACAACTCAAATACAAAGCAGAGAGATGTTGATGTCTTAACAAAATGCATTGTAATTGCAGTCTGACTGAATGCAAATCTCCCTGATTTTCCTCCTTCTGTCTTCTGCAGCTATAGAGACTGAGAGCACGAGCTCAGGAGAGGACCTGCTCGTCCCCAGCCCCCCCTCACCGCCACCTCCACCTCGCATCTACAAGCCCTGCTTTGTATGTCAGGACAAATCTTCAGGATACCACTATGGAGTCAGTGCCTGTGAGGGTTGCAAGGTAGGCAGCTAAACATACTGTATGCATGAGCTAAACTTACACTGACACAAAATACGCACACGCACACACACACAACATAGACTATAGCACTCATTCTGGATAACTGGGACATGTATGTGAACAGTTGCAGGCTACAGCTAAGTCTGAATGAAAAACAGTTACAGAGAGCGTGAGACTACTGAGTATTTGCATAATGTGTCAGCGAAGAGGTCACAACCTTTACACCTCCCCCAGGATCTGTAAGCCTCTTTGCTTCATTTAATCCTACACACACACACACAAAGAATCTGTGCATGCAATTAGTATCTACTTTGATATCTGTGTGGGGTTGTTTGTGTGCTTGTGGTAAAGCTCATGTCCTCTTAGACCATGTACTGACCTGCCACCAGCTGCCCGTCAACAATAAACAGCACAGTCAAGTGTTTGCAGTAGTGATGATAGCTGTGGCTCGTGCAGTTTTGGTTCTAATACCGAGATCGTCCTTGTTTTCATCGCAGGTTTAAAAAAAAAAAACAGCACCTGTGCATGTTCTATATGCTGTGTTGCATTCTGTTCCCCTGCCTCCGTATTTCAGCCTCCATTTCTCTGTGTCAGGGTTTCTTTCGCAGGAGCATCCAGAAGAACATGGTGTACACGTGTCACAGAGACAAAGTCTGTGTCATAAACAAGGTGACGAGGAATCGATGTCAGTCCTGTCGGCTGCAGAAATGCCTCGATGTTGGCATGTCCAAGGAGTGTGAGTGCAGTATATTAGACGCGGTTCCATTCTGTGTGTGTGGAGTTAATTGTGGACAAGGTTGAGCTTCTAAAGGTACTTTACTGCAAAGGGTTAATGTTTGTCAGTATTTCTAATTGCTTTGCACAATAATAAGGCAGAGCATAGCAATATAGTTCAAGCTCAGTGCTCTTCTTAGGCAGCACAGTGATGTGTTTTAACCTTGATATCTGTCTCCCCCTGGTGGCCTTTTTTAGTTAATACATGCCCCACACGGCCACCATGAACTTATAACAACCACCCTCTTGCCTCACTATACCGTCTGCATTTTCAAGTCTTAAAGGGGTACTGTCACAACCCGGCTCATGGCTGGACAAAGGCGAGGAGACTACACATGGGCTGTAACTAAAAATATGTTTATTTTACGTAACTAAAAAGGAAATCAACATAAAGACAAACTAAATACAACAAAACAAAACAGGGTGGAAGCCAGGGGAGAGAGCAAGACTGATGAAAGATTGAAAGAAAGATGGATGCACATTAGGCCAAAATATCTGAAATTGTAGTCCATGGTGTGTGTCAAACTCCAAACAGGCCTTCTGTTATAAAGTCTTTGTTTTCAGTTGCCGTTACTTGACTTGGCTGATTAACTGAGACAGAGCAATGTTACTTTGTCCGAAGTGAGCTAACTCCAGTCTGGTCCAGCAACTTCTGCAAAATTTGCAACCACCGAGAGCGGTGCATTGCACAGATAAGTTCGCCCCTATTCATTTTCTATGGGACACGAAATATTCGCTTCTAGAGCCATGGTAGCCGACAACGTGTCAAAACACCTCCGCTTATTGTTTTCTATGTAAACTTCCACACATCGGTCATGTGTTGATGCATCTTAACTGTCCCGAAAGGCAGCAATTAATCAAATTTACTCATCAGCACACATCGGGTACTGTACCCTGACTCTGTCTTCTGTCTGTGCGTTCTGCCCAATGTGTGCCACAGGCGTGCTTAAATGACACAATGCAATTCAGTCAGTTTGACTGCCAGCCATCCTGAAGTGCAGCAGAGAGAAGGGCAGAAGTGGTTGAGGAAGAAAATTGGTGCATGGCTAAGCAGAGACTTGAAATCTTGATACAGGCATAAAGACACCTATTTCATCCCATCTGAGTTTGCAGGCCTGTTTATAAAACTGTTTTCACAGGCTGAGTAGTAAACCCCATGACAAGTAAGCTGACAAGATGCTAAAATTGGTGAAGTGTTTCTGTAAGTGGTGATTTAAAACTTAAGTCTAGAAAAGACTAGAAAGGACTGCCCTTGGATTTAAAAGAAAGTACAGGCTGGTGGGAAGAATAAATATATACAAAAGCTTTTAAAACAAAAAAAAGCAAAACAACAAAAACAGAGAACTTTGAAAGAGGAGCCTCCTTGTCCTTGATTTAAGATGCTAAATGTTCGATGCCAGTTGCTGCTTAAACTCCTGATCTAAATCTTCCCATCTCTTGCTCCACCATCAGTGGTGCGAAATGACAGAATGAAGAAGAAGAAGGAAGAGAAGAGGCAGGGGGAAGTAGAGATCTACGTCCTGTCAGCAGACACAGAGCAGATGATTGAACGAATTCGCCGGGCCCATCAGGACACATTTCCCTCCCTCTGTCAGCTGGGAAAATACACCACGGTACGCACACCACAGACGAGCATATTTTAATCAAAAAATGCAGATCAGAATACTCTAAATAACTCACAACTAAAAACTAATTGAACATACAGGTATAGCCAAGGCTATAAAGGTGTTCTCTTCAGCATTCCTGAAAAAACTGTCTGTGTCTCTCTGCCTTCTTTTCCTTACCTGATCCCAACCTGCAGAGCAACAGCTCAGAGCACCGTGTCTCTCTGGATGTCAGTCTTTGGGACAAGTTCAGTGAATTGTCCACCAAATGCATCATCAAGACAGTGGAGTTTGCCAAGCAGCTGCCTGGCTTCACAACGTTAACCATCGCTGATCAGATCACCCTGCTCAAAGCTGCCTGCCTCGACATACTGGTGAGTCACTTTTGTCACACATTATGTTATGAGCAAGTTACACCCAACAATTCCTTAATTAAGACAAATCTTCCACACATGGGAAAATATGCCGTTACAGCACAGAAGAAAGTTGTGTACAAAAAGTCTCCTTTAAATGATTCATCTCGTGTTGTGTCCTTCCATTTTTGGCCACTTCATCCCCTTTTCCTAGATTCTAAGGATCTGCACCCGCTACACCCCAGACCAGGACACCATGACCTTCTCTGACGGTCTGACTCTGAACCGCACCCAGATGCACAATGCTGGGTTTGGACCTCTCACGGACCTGGTGTTCTCCTTCGCCAACCAGCTGCTCCCGCTGGAGATGGACGATGCAGAGACAGGATTACTCAGTGCCATCTGCCTGCTCTGTGGAGGTACTGCACTTTATTTCCCAGGAGTATGAAATGAAATAGTCACTCAAAGAAAATCAGTTCTGTCTACTTACTGTTATAGTTTACACATGTGTAATATAACATGTTGTATTGGCTGTGTCGTAATGTGTTGTGTGTGTGTGCAGACCGTCAGGATCTGGAGGAGTCAGAGAAGGTGGATGTTCTTCAGGAGCCGATTGTCGAAGCCTTGAAGGTTTGACACTTAATTATTATTATAGTACTGTTTTGTTACTTGCAGTTTATTACCTTAAAACAAATATATGTGTTTTTTTTCCAGAAAAGCTGTGAATATAGTAGGTAACTGAAGGCTTTGGTTGATGTTATTATCTCCCATTATTCTATATTTTTCTTATTGTCCACAAATTCCATGAGAAGACCCCAACCAAGAATGTATTCATTTGTCTCTCAGTACTTTTTGCCTTCCCTACCCTGTCTGTGGTTCTGTAGCTCAGGCCCATTTATTCCTACTGAAAAATACAATCTTTAAAAACAGATTACAAATATGTGGTTTCATTTTTTTAAATGAGCAGCCAGTTGCTGTAGTTTTCAACAAACGTTACTCAAACAAGAGGAAATAGTGCATTTGTTGAAGAGTATTTCCAGCAGTGGATTAATCCAGCAGGATGGTGTATGTGGGATTGAGTAAAAATAAGCTGCAGTTTGTGTGTTCATGGTAATGAAGGTACATGTCACCCAGTGCCACAGTGTGGCTCATTGATGTGTTTTTTATAGTTTTTGGACAACAATGGAGCTCTATGGCACAGAAGAAGAAGATATATCAGTCTTTTAATACACACACAATACTTGTTAGTAGATGAATTCATTGTTGGCATTGGTCTTTTCATAGGATGTGTTGGCAATAATCCTTTAAATAATGGAAATAAAAGTATTCAGTACCTTAGGTACATTTTCATGTAATGTTTCTTCCACTGTATTTTAATTTAGCTGTAAAGTGGCAACCATAAGAAGACTGTGAATGAGGAATTAAACAAGAGTAAAATCAAATCAGATCGTCCTATAAAACACACACATCAATCATTATTGATAGAAACATTGTAATTTCTCCAAAAAAAAGTATATTAATCCATATATATATGCATATATATATTGTTTATTCATTTATCTATTTTCATACATATAAACAAATACTTTTCCTCCATGTCTTCATGTGTGTGTGTAGATCTATGTGAGGAGGAGGAGGCCTGATAAACCCTGTATGTTCCCCAAGATACTGATGAAGATTACTGATCTCAGGAGCATCAGTGTGAAGGGTGAGACACACACACACACACACAGATGCTCGTACAAACCAGTGGCAGCTGGTGATCATTTACTTGTGTGGTGCTACAGGCATGAAGGGCTTCTGCTTACACACGAGCAATGTCGTTGTGGTGAGTCCAAATACCCACACTGGTGGTATTTGCGAGTAGTTAAGTGCCTATTGTGTGACATATTTCCAGTAATTGCCCAAGTACCCGTTAAGACCCCAAGCATGTGGAAGTTTATCAGAGCTCACAGGGACAATCCCGTCACTCAGGCAAATACTGTACATGGCACAATAGAGCTAAGATGGAGCTAAGTCGAGTCAACCACTCAGTATTACAGTTACAATCAGGTGACAGTAAAAAAATGCACATTCAGGAGCTGGAGGAGGAGTAATACAATTAGTAAAGACATTAAATCACGTTATCTAGAAGCACGTAGGTCTACGTAACATGACATTGACAGTCATGTCACTCTGTTGCTCTGAGTTTCTCTTTTTAACAGAAATACTGTTTTCATTTGCTAATTATTCTCGCTACTTCTGCTGTTTTTTTCTTTTCAAGAAAGGGGTGAAATATGCTTTTTGAGTCAAGTGAAGGCTCTTAATGTGAAACATCTGTGTAGGAAGTGCTGAGTTTCATTGATGGTAGCTGAAAAGTGATCGAAAAAACAGCAAAATACTGTTTAGGCTACACATTGTTCCACACTGCCATTTACTCTGCCTTTGTTAGCAACGGGCCTTTATTTGTTTGTGTTGGCAAATATTATTTTTTTCAAGTGGGAGTAACACTTCATGTCACAAAAATGGGAGGGAGGAAGGTTTTGAATAAATTTCAATGCCATTTAAAGCCTTGATAATAATAATACATTGTAAAATATTTGCTTTATTGCAGTGATAGTTTCACCACATTTCTTTGTCTTGTGTTAATGTTCCCGAAAGTCAAAGTGTAGGGACATGAGAGAAGCTCCCTTCACATAATGACTTGCTCTCTTACCCTGAACTTTCTCTCTTCGCCTCTTTCTCATAGGAGCAGAGCGAGTAATCACACTGAAAATGGAGATACCCGGTTCCATGCCTCCTCTCATCCAGGAGATGCTGGAGAATTCTGAGGGACTGGAGGGGCATGGAGCTGGGGGAGGGAAAGGAGGAGTGGGAGGAGGAGGAGGAGGAGGAGGAGGGAAAGGTAGGGGAGGAGGCAGAGAAGAGGAAGAAACGGAGCTCGGAAGCTGTCATCCAAGCCCATCGCCCAAATCAGTTCCCTCTCCCAGCTCGAGCCCCGCGCCCTGCTCCCCTTCTTCTCCGTCCCCCTCCACCTGAAGTTCTACACTCAGCATCTCTGATCCGCACAGCGCCACCCCGCTGCACAACGTGGTTCTGCAAGAAAACCATCCACACAGCAGACTGAACGCAGAAAAAACTGCATCTAATAACATGATCTGGAGGACAAAAAAGTCTGAATGTGTGAACCCATAAACTCTCTGGGTTACTGGTGACATGTTTTGTCCATAACATCAATTAAACCTTATGCCAGCCAGGAGGGAGGCTAAATGTCTTTATGGAAGTGCTGCAGGTAGGTGGTGTGAGATTTAATGAAAGCAGGTAAACCATGCTGTGAGGACTGGTTTGTGTTCAGACATCATGGTTTTATACATTAAATGCAAAAACACATGATTTCACATTTTTTGTTATCTTTTTATAATGCCTCAAAGGTTAATTATATGCAGACTGTGAACCCAAATGAAGGGTTATCAAGATACTGCAATGTGGACAGGCTGATGAAGAGGATTTGTTATAAATCACGTTTCCTTCCTTGTGAAAAGTCATGTATAGTATGCAGACTCCTCATGTGTAATATACTGTATATAAAAAAGGCTGTAAAAGAAGTTGTTGGACTGATACGGACTGAGACAAGAAGTTATTTTCCTAAATGTACGTTTGTAAATATTGTATTTCCCCAATACAGCTGTAAAGAGTCCTCCCTTCATCCTCTTTCCACCATCACCCCGCCCCACAGACACACACACACACACACACACACACACACACACACACACACACTGCCCTCAACCTTCTGCTTTCGATGCCCTCACAGACACATCAGGCAAAAATAATAGTCCTTGTCTCAATTTTCCTTCACTGATATCAGAAATGTAAACTTGAATTGGACACTTTCTATAGCTTGAGG
This sequence comes from Oplegnathus fasciatus, assembly GCA_003416845.1. Taxonomy (NCBI): domain Eukaryota; kingdom Metazoa; phylum Chordata; class Actinopteri; order Centrarchiformes; family Oplegnathidae; genus Oplegnathus; species Oplegnathus fasciatus. Next base: position 257,130 of record NTHP01000860.1, on the reverse strand, counting down.
CAAAATATTTCTCCATGTGTTATTTTGCAGCATCATCAGTAAGAAAAGATGTATTTGGTTTGTTTCCAGATGCAGCTTCAGCAACTCACTTCAACAAACAGTGAAATGTAGGAAATTTTAATTTTAAAGTAATAAAATGTCTACGTGTTGGTGGACACACTCAACCAAAGCGAACTGTGATACCAGGAGTACAAACATCTCTCACAAGAGTGTTCCCATCTGGTAACAAACCCCCACTGTGGCACTAGAGCTGTTGAGCTCTGCAGAATTATAGTTTAATGGAGGTAATATGGAATATATCTCAGTGATGACAGGTGCTGCCAAAACACGTCTCTAAATGTACAGGCTGTATTTTGTTTTTATAGTCTGCACCACTAACTTTCATAGTCTGTTTACACAGTGCCACTGCCTCACTACGACACCCCTACTCTTGTCAGGTACAAATCTGCATTTTCAGTGTTGTCCTCTTTAATGTATGGTGAGGTAAAACTCATTGGAAAGTATAAAAATACAGGGAGTTCAATAAAGAAGTATCATTTTCTTCTTCTATGCTGGAATATGTTTGCTCTTTGGTAAAACATGGTTTTCACTGTGAAATGTCTTTTTTGATATTCACATGTTATCTTATACCATAAGTCAAAGTCAAGAGAAAATGCCCACAAGAACTCTATTTTCACATTGTGGATCCATATTCAAACGTTCATTGCTAATTCCAAATCCACCACACAATGTTATGATTGTTTTGTGCGTATACTGTTTATAGAATGCATGTAATAATAATTAAATAATTAATTAAACTTTATTTATATAGCACCTTTCAAAACAACATTACAAAGTGCTTTACAGTAAAAAAACAAAATAATACAAGCAAAGAAAATCCAAATTATAAGGTATAAAACAAGATAAAATAATTTAAATAATTACAACAAATAGCTAAGAGATTTAAAAGAGGACACCGAGTTTGCCTGCCTGAGATCTTCTGAAATTTGAAAGCTTTGATCTGAGGTTTTCGCGATAGCTAACGAGCTAACATAGAGCCTAAGAGCATGCTGGAGGTAGGTCAGGGGCTTAGGGTTAGGACCCAGGAGTGTGCTGGTGCCTGTCCAGGGGTTTCAACATAGGGCAAGGGGGCCTCAGAATGAGCTGGAGCCTGTTCAGGAGCTTTAACATAGGGCTAGGGGGGCCAAGAGCATGCTGGAGCCTGTTCAGGGGCTTTAACTTAGAGCCAGGGGGCCTCAGAGTGTGCTAGACGCAGGTCAGGGGATTTAACATTGGGCAAGGGGGCCCAAGAGCATGCTGGCGCCTGTTCAGGGGCTTTAACGTAGGGCCAGGGGTCCTCAGAGTGTGCTGGAGTCTGTCTGTTCAGGGGCTTTAACATAGGGCCAGGGGGCCTCAGAGTGAGCTAGTCTGGCACTGTGAAGAGACGTGAGAGGTGTAGAATAGCCACCGGTGATAACCACTACTCTTACCGTTTTTGTCACTTACCTGTTGAGGCAGGGAGGCGAGCCCCAAGCGGGCTCTCGCTTCTGGTGTCAAGCGCCCGGCCCCAGCGGGCGTGATGGTAATGTGGTGTAAAAGGTTTGTAGATGTTATATAACCATACCCCCACCCAATGTGGATATTACATTGAGTGACGGCTGTTCTGACCTATGACCTAGGTTTATGAACGGGGTTTCCAGAATTTACACGCAAGACCACCATAGCCTGCTTAGGAAACCAAAGTTATATTACCGCTGTACCACTTCTTTCAGGCCTATATAGTTGACTGCGTACTGTGCCAACAGCCGGATAGCAACGGAATATCTGTGTACAATAGGTGTTGGTGGGTTGGACGTACTCCAAGAAGCCCCCTAAAGGGCTAACACTGGAGGAAGTCCACTCTGACGGTCTGAGGACACTCCCTGGTTCTATAGGGCAGCCTCAGATCCCTGTCCCTATCATGCAATTTCGGGCCTAATTATAAACCACAATGTATCAAAACTCAATAGGAATGCTTCAGACAACCAAACTGAACCTGTTCAGCATGTCAGATCAACTTATGCATTGCAGAGAGGAGCAACACAGGAACTTTGGTTGGAATGTACAAAGTACAACAGGACCTGTTGGAAATTGTATCAATGACTTAAACACAGCCCTTTCCAGTCTCCTGGAATCAGTTACACCTCTTTCTACCAAAACAAGATGGTGTACTGTATCTGGCTGAAAATTACTAGTAGCTCAATCCTCAGTGTGCTTGTTGGTGCTTGGTTTATTTTGGTTCCAGTGCGCTCAAGCCATAAATACTCAGGTAGAAAATGTTCATGCTCATCAATATACAATATAATTCAGAGTGTGCTAAAAATAGCTTGTGTTGTTATTTCATTAAGGGAACACTACACACCAAAGCCACACGGTAGCAGCGTTGCCTCTACACTGTACCAAGTACAAGAAAAATTGTACACTGTGAATCAAAACTTAAACTTTTATTAACAGTTATACTGGAATATGTTCATGTTTCTTTTTAATATTTCCTATACAAAATAATATTTTGTGTGAGTTTTACAAAAAGAACAAGGTATGTGTCATATGTGTGATATGTGTCATTTCTGGCTACCTGTGTAGGAAATACAGTCGCAACTTGAAATATGAGTCAAAAATCTTTTTTATCGAGCAGCCGCTATTAAATTTTGAGGATTCTGGAAATACCTTCAGAACAGCGGTAAGCATTTAAACATTCTGGATTTTTCAAAGATTAGACATTAGGTAATCCATTAATAAACTGATTAAATGAGCCATTCGCAGTTACACTGTACCGGCCGGGTGTACTTGCACCTGCATGGCTTAATCTTTGAGACAAGCATATGCTACTGGATCAACCAGGTAGCCCTCGGAGAGAGCCATGAGGGTTAGGGTTAGGGCTGATGTTCAGCTCCCACTTCAGGTCCTGGGATATGATGGTCCCCAGGAAGCAGAAGGACTCCACAGTGTCAATTGGGGAGTCGCATAGGGTGATCGAGGAGGGTGTGCTGCGTTCTTCCTGTAATCCACAATCAGCGCCACTGTCAAGTTGTTTTGACTGCACCAGGTCACCAGATGGTCAATCACCCACCTGTAGGCGGACTCATCCCCATCAGAGATGAGTCCAATGAGGGTGATGTTGTCCACAAACTTTAGAACTCGTTCAGGTCGTTGGCCAGGCACAAGTCGCTAATGGAGTGGGGGGCTTTAGGCTTGCAGCTGGTGATCTGTCTGAGTCCCTTCCTGATGGAGCCAGAGTCTCCTGAGAATTGATGTTGTAATCTCTCAGAGTACAGAGAGAGTTGCTTAGCTTCTCTCACCTGCTGTCTAAACCTGTATTTTGACTTTGAAGTATTTTTCCCATTGTATATTCATATTTCCTTCTTCTGTTTTTTTATCCACAACATTACTCAGCCAAATAGTATTTTCTTTTTTTGTCAGTTTGGTATGTTGAAAGGCACCAAATACTACAGTAACCTTAAGCCTTATTGGTTGTCACTATGGAGAGGATGTCAGCAAATCCAAATGTGAACTCAGTGACTGCTGAATCTATTCAACAAGTAGGAAAATTAAGCTCCGTGAGTGACTGTTTCTATACTTTTCAAACCCACATCCTATTCACAGACACTGCTGCTAACCATTATGACTTCATGTTAAAGGTCAGTGCAATACAAAGCCGTCTGGCTCATCCAGTTGAATCTAGTTAATTTGTACGGCCCCTACTAACTTGTGAAGTCCTTTAATAGTTACAGTCTAACGGCCAAATGAAAAGGAGATTTGAAAAGTTGGACCAAACTATAGCAGTTACATGACTCAGTCAGTAATGCACTGCATAAGTGTCAGAAATAAAACCTTTGGTATGTGGTCAGTGCTAAACTCAAGGCTGGCGACACAATACAGTAATACAATACACTTTCTGTGTGCGACCGTTTCAAAGAAAGAAGAAGTTTAGAAACCAGCATATATGTTCTCTCCTATAGCTGCTCAACACTTCCTTTCCACACTTCTGTTGTACCCCTTAACTTCTCTAAATAAGATCCTGCAGCGGATGCTCAGTTTAATCCAGTAATGTGATTTATCAGGCCGTTGTTGATAATACCAGCCCTATAAACTGACACTATAAATTGTGTTGCACTGCTATATACAATAAGTTTAGTTACAATAGGGTGTGTATAGATGTACTGTGCCTTTTGTGATTGGCTTAGAATCATAAACACAGTTATATGGCTTAATTAGTTTATTACATCATTTGTATTACAGTGCATGGTTTAGAGGAACAAATTTCGGTTTATACGGTAAGATTCAAAGTTGTAATAATCTTGCTTGCTTGCAGTGGCCCTACAGAAGTCAAGAGTCACTAAGAGTTGTCATATAGTTTTAATCCCATAATTGACTTTTCACTAAGCCCCGTCCCCTTGGTGACTGTTCCTACGCCTGTCAAGCTTTCTGTTCTCGCAGGAGTCATACGGGATCATATTTACCTTTTAGTACATGATATTGTACTGAAAGAGGCTGAGGCTAAAGGTAAAAAGCTCACATCCTCACCAGTTTAAGACTAACCAATGTTAGTCCTCATCCTAGAAGCCTACATATTTTGGATAATGTTGGCTGAGTTGCTGAAGTGCAAACTTCCCCAAATCCAATAAAGAGCAGGAGAGAGCTAATATTGGCCTTAAGTCTGATAGCATACAGGACCAGCGTCCACACAGTGGGGAAACACTACACAGTGGATGGCTAGTCACAAACTAATTAGTTAGTGGTTATGATGTGCTCTGTGGCTTTGGAAGTAATGCTCAGGTACTACTAGTGAGCTAGATAGCTACACATACTATCTATTACAGTTTATGGTACAGCAGATAAGCCTCATACCTTTCCTCTTGCATTTTTGGTTTTGGCTGGTTTAAAAAAATTTTGGAAAAGAAAAATCGCAAACAAGTCCTGTTAAAGAAATTCATTTTCAAGAGGTAACATTCCTTCTGGTCCAGTCTTTGAAAGGTGTATGGTTTTGTAAGACTGGAGCAGTTTCAATCATACACTTCATTTTTTTCATACTTTTACTGTGCAGCTGCACAGGAAGACAGTAGCTAGTGGCTCTGTGGTCTTAAAAAGACATGCCAGGGTCAAGAACACAGAGGTTGGGTTGTGAAATGCCAGCCCACAAATTCCTCTTTATTTGCTTTTTACGGTACAGTAGATGCACAGTGTAAGTGAGAAAGTATCACCTACAACTGGCATACAGACAGCATGTGGACTCTCTCATACACATCACGTTTTACTCACCTACAGTAAAATCAGGCTGGGTAGAAGTTTCAACCTCCTGGTTAACGCAGGTGACTCAGAGAAGTGTCCAGGCTGAGGATACAGACACACACAGTGCAGCAGTGTGGTTGTGGCTTCTCTGCTTGTGTTCGCAGTGTAGTCACCTCTAGTTGAATCTAGCCTACTTTTCATGGCCCCATCTTAGTGTTACAGTCTCAAACAGCTTCACATTAGCCGTATTAACCACATTATAAAAATAATAATATATGCTGTTATATGCTTGACTAGGAACCTCTTAAGGAACAAGCTATGCCAGGTTACATGTAATGCACTTCAACAGTGTGCCTAAAATAAAACTTTATAGACTGGTACATCACATAAAAAAAAAGTTTTTCATAATTATCGGTTTTACATTAAAACAAACTACAGTATTTCAACACCATATGTTGTGCTCCAAAACTAAACTAAAGACCCCAGTGCTGATGCCAGTTAAATCCAGTAAAGTGAAAGTTTGGTTACCTAATACTGAAGTTTATGCTTTGTCAGTGCATTGTACCTCTACTAGCCACTCTGCAACATTTGCATTAGTGTTTGCCTAGTTTAAAGTAACAAGATATATTTATATTATATACATATATATATATATATGTATATATATATATGTTTATATGGTTTCATTCAAAGTCATCTATTCATATTGCAACAAGATTTGGCACTTAACTCAATCAGCATTTCACAAACTTTATTATAATTTTATTTTGTCATTAAACACACGGTATTTAAGCATGTATATAGCATCACGTTGTTAAATGGTGCTTTGATGATTGTGGTGAACAGTTTTGGGTGGGATATAGGGCCCAATTCCAAACTGAATTGCCGACTTACTGTATTACTATTATAGCTTTAGCCTGTTAGTTTCACCTAGCTGTCTGCCATGAATGTATTTGTTGTAGGCACTGGGCTGAGTCAAGGCAGTAAAACACAGTTACACCAAAGATTTACACCAAAATAAAGTAATTTCAGTTGTTTCTTTGTGGAAAGACTTTGTCATCAGAACAGTAACATTACATAAATGTGTAGAGATGGTGATAGGGTTGCGATTACTGGGTGTTTTAAAACAGTCAAGGTCGTGGTCCTCAGCAGTTTACACAGCCTGCTATACACTTCTCAAAGTTGGGAACACACATCCACATTTTTGAGGAGGTGATACACGGGAAGTGGTAAATGGACTGCACTTACATAGCGCTATTCGGACAAAGCGCTTTACAACTGGCCTCCCATTGACCCATTCACACACACACTCACACACATGCAAAATGCAGCTTGGGTCCATCACGGCTAAGCAACTTAAGTTTCTTAGGTGACTTAGGTTTGTCTTGCCCAAGGACACGTGGGTTTGTTTGACGCAAAGTTACCTGCAGCGTTAACTAGCTTACAGCTAGCCCAACTAATGTGCTGGCTTGATTTTTGCTGGACTGGCTTGTGTCTCTGAAGCGAGAAATTAATGAATGTATATAAATGAATGGACTTAATTTCTTTTATATTTATATTTATTTATATTTATTTTTAATTGTGCATTTCATTTATTACTTTGTCTTAACACATATACAGCAAAACTACATTTGCCGTGTTTGTAATTAGGGAGAGAGTGCAGGAGGGAGATGATCTCATTCAAACCTCCTATACATACGACGGCGCATATGTTCAGATATTAGCTTCCCTTTATCTGACAACATGCCCATCTTCTGTCTGTACAATGTGTTTCTTTTTCTTAAATTTGGGTTATATTTTGCTCAGCTTTGTGTCAATATATACGTACTGTAGATAAGTTTGAAACCAACACTGAGTTGGTGGTCAAGTCATTATTTCCATCATAACCATCATTTTTATGACCCAGCTGAAGGAGAGCAGCAACCAGTGGCTTTGTGGCTTTAAAAAAACTTGGTGTCAAAACACACAGAGGTTGGGCTATGAAATGTTGTCGCCTGAGTATTTCAGTCACTTCTCTAAGACACTTCTCTGAGTCACCTGCATTGACCAAGATGTTGAAGCTCCTACCTAGAATCATTTTAGGTGAGTAAAATATGTGCTGCGTGTGTTTCAGAGTCAAAATGCTGCAGCTCTGTAGCTTTGGGTGATGTCAGTAATTATAAAACATTTTGCATTCATAATGCTGTCAAACAAAGACAAACAGCAATGCACAGTTTTTGTGTTTTAATGTAAAAGGAAACTTTTACATGAAAACAATCAGAAATGGTTTTTTTCTTCACAAGATTACGGAAGAGAAATGACTATTTTTAAGATATTATCTAATATTTTTTCACAATCTATGTGATAGGTCTGCTCATTTCTGGAAAAGAATGGAGGGAAACTTTCTTTTTTATGTCTCAGATATTAAAATATATATATAAAATATATCAGAGTTGTCAGGGTCTGAATGTCCCACGTTGTTTATTGTACAGTAGATAAAATGCGATTTACTGTATCAGACATCAGTCATTAGTATGACAGTAAATTGGAAAACCTTCACTTGATACCATAATTGCAAGAACTCAGTTGGACCACTCCCTTTTTTCTTTATTGAGGAGCATTAAAGTAGAACAAATATAGAAATGTATAATACTACATGCGTAGTACAGGAACATTATAATTTATGTAATGTATTTTAACACATTAAAATAATAATAAGTAATAAGTAACAGTTGATTTCATTAAATTAAATTAGGAACCTAAATATGGATCAAGGACTACATGTGCGTCAATGCATTTCTGCTTATAAAATGAGACATTTCTTTTTTCTCTCTCTCTTTTTAGTCTCTGTTCTCTTGACCTCCTCGTCACCTGCTGCAGGTCAGTCCATTCTCCTGTGTGATCCTGTAGTTTTCCAAGTATGTTCTGTGTAAAATATTAAAGTATTGTCTCATGTGCTTGATAGGTGTGCAGATTGGATTAGCTGAGTCTGGGTCTACTCCATGCTCTGGAAGGGTTGAAATCTATTACAACAGCACCTGGGGAACAGTCTGTGATGATGGCTGGGACTTAAATGATGCTGAGGTGGTGTGCAGGGAGTTGGGCTGTGGTATGGCACTGAATGCCCCTCCAAGTGCCCACTTTGGTGAAGGAACTGGACACATCTGGCTTGATGATTTGGACTGTTCAGGAAGTGAAAGGTCTCTAAGTGAGTGTCGGCACAAAGGATTTGGGACACATGACTGTGAACACAGTGAGGATGCTGGTGTCGTCTGTTCGGGTGAGAAGACATTTTTATCTTTAAATGAAGTAATAATGTTTAAACCCACCAGTTTCCTGCTTCCTCTGTCAGTCATTCCAAATCACTCTGGCTCTGTGTTGCTTTCATCTCTGCTGTTCATGCCAGTTGGTTCTGGTGCAGTCAACGAGCACAGTCAGTCACTTCTTCAAGAGTTAGTTTTGTGATAGGCTCCAGCCTCCAACAACCCTACATAGGATGAGTGGGTATAAATGATGAATGGATGGAATATTTTGCTTTTCATTCAACAGCTTGTAAAAGGCTCTGTGTTACACAAATTCTAGCATTTGATTGCTGAAAGATTTTGTGAACAGCTATCCTTCCCTTGCAAAATGTCCTAGTTCTGTGGCTTTGGAAAATCAGACTCTAATTCGGTGAAGCTCTCGTGTACGTCATTGTGGCTCTCATTCCGTTGCATGTGGTGGTAAAATAACCAGATTACAAGACAGGAAAATGTAAAAGTAGAAAACAGAATAAAACAGTAAAATAAACACAACAAAAACAATGAAAGGCAAAGTTTTAAAAAAAAATGAACTAGTAAAACCAGGAGAAGGCCTTCCATTAAAAGTGACTTCTCAGAAGTTATTTAAAAGATTTTGCTGGTCCCAGGTTCAATGTATGAAAATGTATATGGTCATTTGATTAACTGCAAAATAGTTTAGTAATATGCACCACTTAACCACAATAAAGAACAAAATACTAAGAGCCTTGTGTTTAAATAAATTAGCCATTACATTTTGCATTTTATGTATGTGAACAGTTTTAGTAATGAAAGTGAACTTGGGACTATTTCATTATCACCCTCATGTCAGGAGCATTATACCAAATTAATCACATTTGTGGGTGAAACGTTAACCTGCTGCACACCCACACAATCACCCTCTTTCTGCCGGGTGGGAAGGTTAAGGACAGAGCCTGTCAACACCACAGAGTTTACAATGAATCGTTCCAGGTTCACTTTCATTCACGAAACAGTGGTTAAATAGGTAAATATTCCTTTTCTTTCATTTCTGTGAACCTTTTGGGTACAGCATACCAAATGAGGTGGCACAATGTACAAGTAATGCTGCTTCAACTCAGGCCTGCTTAATGTGGTTCTCCCATATAAGACAAAAAGCCTGTTTGAGGATCAAAAGGCTTTTTGTCCCACGTAGCACCTGTGGGCTCTCACTGGGCATGAAATATAAAGCCTGTCAAATAAAGACAAACTGCAGTGCATAGTTTTAATGTACATAGAGATACAGTACACCTCAGCTGAAAAGCAATATATGTATTGCTCTACTATAGTGTTTTTTTTTTCATTGTTCCTGCCAAAGCCCAGCATCTCCATGAATCCTGTTGGTGAGGTTAACTGGGGTCAGAACGTTGACATCACTTGTTCGATCCTTACTCAGCATTTAGGTGGAACATTTATTCTGAAGACGAACTCTGACTCATTCAGAAGGTCCCAAACATCAAGTAGCAGCTCTGCTACCTTCAACATCCTCAAAGTCAACTTTGACAATGAAGGATCGTACCAGTGTCAGTATCAGACAAGGGTTTCAAGTCGAGACCTCAGCTCCCCCTTCAGTGACTCTGTCAGACTCTCGGTTACTGGTAAGACAAATATATCCAGGTCCTGAGCTTTATTCACTTGTGTAAATAATCAAAGGATGTAATATAATCCTGAAATCCAAGTTTCGTTGTAGATACATTTGTTTTTTTGACAAATATGTTTTATTGTATTTCCACATAACATACAACAAGACTAGGTCAAGATGTCGTAGTCGTTCCTTCGGTGCACTCACCTTAACGTTAACGTCTCTCATCTGCTGTCCCAATCAATCCCATTCAAAACTCTACACGGTATGGCGGCGACAGAAGGGTAGACTGCTCCTTCTCCTTCTCCTGGTAATCCTTAAATTGGCACTATCCACTTGTAATACTAGCGGTAGCTTTAGAGGGCGGTGCCTGTACTCATAGTGTACGTAGCTACGTAACTAACGTTCCCGCCTACATTTCGAAAGAGCAACGGCCAATGAGGAAACTCCAACACTCGGCCGACCAATCGTGTAACTTCATCACTCACTCACTCACTCACTCACTCAGTGACAGACTTTTGCATTTGTAGGGCTGGCCCTTTGTGGTCCAGCCAAAAACATACACTTCATAATGAACATAAAACAACAACACATAAAGGCACTTTGAATGTAATGAAAGTAAGGTACGTTCTGTCGTGCTTGTTGACAAGGTACTAAAATGACATTGTGGTGGATAAAAAGACATGACTTAAGAAGAACATAACCAAGTCAAAATAAACAGGAATTTCACAAATTTGCCCCAAATCTTTTCAAAAGTGCTGTATTTGCCTTTTCCTGTATATGTAAGTTTCTCCATAGCCAGACATTGCAAAAATACATCAACCAAACTTTGTTTGCTTGGTCTATTAACAGATTTCCATGACAGAGCAATTTTATGTTTAGCTTCAAGTAAACATATTCAAGTTTACTTGAAGTAAATATATTGTGTATATCTTCTTGTGTTGCCAAGTTTACAGTTTACTGGGAAACATTCGAAACTACACAGTTTAAGGCATAGTGGAAGCTCTTCTTTTGTGGCAGTGGATAAAGTTGTTATTATCTCCTTCCAATACTCTTGTGTGGTCGGGCATTCCCAAAGGGAATGAAACAAGTTGCTCTCATGTATACCACATTTGATTGATAGATCACATGTATTAGGATTGATGGGATGGGGTAAAACTGGAGTAATAGTTTAGTTTAGTAATAGTAGTTGGATTTGAGATTGTAAACAAATATCCTGCCCTTCTTCTACTGTAATTTCATCATCGAGGTCCAAACACCAAGACAGCCTTTTATCTGTCTTGTTGTGAGTTGCAGCTACAATAAATTTGGAGATTTAGCCACCTGCTTTGTTATGTCTTTATTAAGTTTCTAATCTGCAGATACTTAAAAAAGCTTTGGATTCAATTACAAAAACTTTTGTCTTATATCTTCAAAATGTAAAGCTCGATTGCGGAACTTTTGTCTCCCCCTTCTGGCAGTGACAAAATTTATCCCCCCCTCATAGTGATTAATGCTACTTCACCAATAGACCATACGAAATATCTAAAATAAAAATGTTTTTAAAATATACCTCAGTAAAGTGCTGCAACGTGAGAACAGTCTATAGTGCAAACAACAGAAAAATCAGAAATGGGCTTTCACTGTTAGCGCTCGCGTGACAATAGAGATGACACCATGTCTAGGCTACATGATGTTCCTGGGATTTAATTCTGGCATGTTAAATTAGCATTTAATCTTTTGTTTTGTTGTGTATGATCCCATCCCCTAAAATATCGTGCTACTATATGAATTAAATTCTTAAAAAGTAAAATATTCCCGCAAATGCAGTGGTTAAGTTCAAGTTCCGAAATTGTTTTATTAAAGTTCATAATTATTCTTTAAATGTTACTTTAACAGCAGCAAGAAATAGCCTAACAGGCTTCATGGTCTATATAGGACCACTGTGGTTAGTGTTATTTCCATGAATAACAACCCCCCCCCATCCCTTCAGCTCTGGCAAACCAATCATCGCTGGCTGACATAAAACGCATCGCTACTGGTGCACCTGCGCGGGATTGTTGCCACAGACACCAGATTGAAAAACTCTGGTATACTGCAAAATACAGAGAGATTTAATATAATATAAAGTGTTACATTGTTTTTTTTGAAAAATCCTACTCGTTATACCTTTAAAGCCAATACCAATTCTGAGCACTGTATGGGCACACCCCCAGTCTTTACATTACATATCCTCAAATACTTTGGTCCTTCCCAGACTTCTTCCTTCAACTAGGATGAAAACATCAGTTTACATGAGTAGTCTTGTTTGCATAGCTTTTTTTTATTAAAAAAAAGGTAGAATGATACAATTAAGAAGAAACAGACAGTTTAGCATGTTCCAACCATGATTCATGGTTATTACACAGTAACTACCATCTGTGTTTCCAGGGAATGACTCTGCCTTTGGTGTTTAATTTATAGTGTTATTACCAAAAATAATTGGAAATAGGTGTTTTTGCAGGTTCCAGCCCTGATTCATCGTTATTCACCCAATTAGTTATTTCACCCAATTGCTTCACACTCTGCCCTGGTGCGTCTTAAACTCTCAACTGCTGAACGGTGCCTTAACCTATTAAATTCAATTCAATTTGATAAACAAAAGAGATATCAACACCTGATGTACTTGGTCTATACTATGGTCTACTTCATTCAGAAATTGTTTATTCATGTATTCATTATGCTCTCATTTATTCATTCATTAATTCCTTATGTATTCCTGTTATTCCTCACTTATCTCAACTTTATTCATCATTTATTCATTTGTCTGTCTGTTGGTAGTTTAGTTATGTAGTTGTAGTCCAATAAATATTTCATTTATAAAGAACTTGTTCACTTGGTGTGTGTGTATAAATAATCCCTGTACACTAGGACAGGAACCCAGTAGCAGCCTTGAGATTAGGAGGCTCAATTAATTAATTCCAGGTTTTCTCTGTTTTTCCAAAATAGGGTGGTGTCCAAATGTGAATTTAAGGCTAAATTCGGTTATTCAATATAAAACTAATTGTTTCTGATAGCTGAAGTTGAGTGCCATCCCTCACCGTCATCCTGCACCCATGTAGGCTAGGTGTATATGATGTATATATGTAGAAAATTCCTTCGTCTTACTATCTCTCCACCACAGCTCAACACAGAAACACTGTATGAGGAAATTTCATACTAAAAAGACAAACTTTCATTTTATCTACATTTTTAGTTCTTTATTTTTCATTCAGGTAAGTGCAGAAATAGATAAAAAAAATAGTTTCATTTCATAGTTAAAAACTCTGTCTGGATCTGCCACAAAAGCTACTTTTGAGATACTCTAATTAACATAGAAACAGGACCAAAAACATAGCTTCCTTGGTAGAGGTAAAGATAGTACACACACACACACATACACACACACAGCAGACACATCTACATGATGAAGGAATATATTTTATTATTTTTACAAACACAGATCATCGAAGACAACATTTAATATTCAAAATTAACATATGATACATTTTCAAAATAAATGTTAAAAGAGAACAAAAAAATAGCCATTAGGCAATGCTACTCTGTGCTACTCTGTTTAAACCAACTTTCTGCTGTAAACCATTTGTTGATTTCGGCAGCACAAATCAGGGGGTTCCTGCAGCTAATAAAGTTATGCTATTGAACCATCTAAAAAACAATCCACTTGTATTTATTTTTCAATCAACTCATGAGCTGAAATTTTAATATACAGTAATATCAGCTGACCTATTCAGTTATATTTTGTTGTAATGTTCTAATTGTGAAATCTATAAATGCTAACCGCTTCAAATTCACCACCGTTCATTTATCTCAGAGACGCTTCTGCTGCAGGTAGCGACAATGCTTAGTACAGCCTGAGGGTTGCCAGATCCTCAGGCCAGGTATCCCCCATATTTAGCTTCTTTTTTTTTTTAAACAATATTTTCATTGGGGTTTTTCAACTATAACAAACATTACATGTTAATAAAATAGTCAGTCTTGATGGCAAATACAGTATTCCATCAAATTAATAGGCAAGTAAGTAAAAACATAGTAACTAAAACAGAGGTGAATATACAGATGTTACAGTAATTACATTGTACAGAAATCTTGAAGATCACATGGGAACTTTATAATCTTATTCCAGTTGTCCCGCCCCTACCGTAGTCTTTAGCTTTATTAATTATTACCAACATTTTGTTTCAAAAACTCCATAAAGCTCCCCCAGATATTATCAAAAACTTCCAGCTTTCCTTTTGTAATGTATGTCAGTTTTTCCATAGCAACACATGTTGATAGATCCTTAATATATTGATTAATACTTGGTTTGTTCACATTTTTCCATCCTATAGCTATTGCTCTCTTAGCTTGTAAGAGACACAAGTCTATTAGTGCACAGTCACTCTTCTTAGTGATAAAATCACTTGGATAAATGCCCAAGATGCACAACTTTGGCCAACAAGGGATTTTCAGTTTTGTTATCTGGTTAACCATGTCAAGAACCTCCTTCCAAAAACTTTTTACAACATTACATTCCCATAGGCGGTGATAGAGTGTTCCTTTAGCATTGTTACATTTGAAGTATATGTCTGGCATATTGGGATTAAAGTGATGTATTTTTGAAGGTGTCATATATGTTCTTAAAATCCAACTGTATTGTAGCAACTTAAGGTGCGTGTTAATTGTTTGTGTTTGAGCCTTCAGGCATACTTCAGACCATTCCTCTTCTGAGATTTCCTCTTGTAAATCTAGCCTCCAGCTTATAAATTTATCTTCGGAGGACTCAGGTGACTTTTCTACAAACATTTTATAGAGCAGCGATACCTGTCCCTTACCGACAACTTGTTTCACTGAAATGTCTTCTAGCACTGAGAGAGGTGGCTGAGTAAGTGAGTGGTTTTGAAGTACAGAGATAAAATTTCTTATTTGTAAGAACTTAAAGAAGTGCCTGGAAGGAATATCATACTTTTCTTGTAGTTCAGTAAATGACATTAGCCTTCCATCGTTGTATAGATCCATTATCCTGCTTAATCCCTTGCTTGCCCATGTCTTAAAATCAGCATCTTCCCTTCCAGGTATAAATTTGCTATTGCCCCATATGGGAGTGAAACCTGACAGAGGGGGCGTTTCCCCTATATAATTTTGGGCCTCATGCCAGATGTATATAGTATTCTTTACAAAGGTTTTTTTTGTGTTTTCCCCCAGCTTCTTTGGCTCAGAAGAGTACAGATAGCTGCTAAGCGGTAATCCTTGAGTTGAGCATGTCTCAATCTTGACCCAAGGTGGAGGCTCTTCCGGGGAGAAGTAGCACATGGCTGCTCTCAGTTGTGCTGCCCAATAATACCACCGTAGGTTGGGGAGATTTAGACCCCCTCTGGCGTAAGGCAAGTAAAGTAGAGTAAAACGGAGCCTAGAGCGTCTATTGTTCCAGATGAAGTCGGCAAATGCTTTCTTAAATCTTTGAAAAAATGACTCAGGTGGAGGTAAGGGGATTGATTGAAACAAATAGAGCACTTTTGGTAATATATTCATTTTTAAGATGTTAACGCGACCGATTAGGGAGATTTGGCATTAAAGTCCATCTGTTCAGTGATTCTATTACAGATTCCACAATAGGGTTATAGTTGGCTGGAACCAGATCATTAATTTCAGGTGTAATTTTAATTCCCAAATAGGTGAATCCCTCCTTAGGGGCTGAAAATGGAGTTTGTATTCTAGGTTGCTGCCTCTCTTGTTCATTTAGATATAATATTGATGATTTATTCATATTTATTTTGTAGCCTGAAAATTCCCCAAAACTCTTAATTAAGTCTAACAGAGATGGCATTGAATACTCAAGGTTTGACAGAAAAAGGACAACATCGTCCACGTAAAGTGATATTCGATGTTCTGAGTCACCCACTGAGAATAGGTGGTGCTGTAGCAGCATCATCTAAGTATAAAGGAAGGAATCTCTGTCTGTCTATATGTATGTATGTGTGTATGACTGTCCTCCCACATGTCTCAAGAACCGTTCATCCGATCGACTTCACACTTGGCGGGTGTATTGCCAAGGATCCAAGGGAGTGCAGTGTCGAGTGCATAGACTACAGTCTATGGTCGAATGTGAAGTTGTTTGGATGAGCAGCAACACCAGAGGCCACGCAATTGGCCCATTCTGAACGGGCATGTTTTGAACGGGCATTGCACTAGTCCAACTATAAATGGAAGGAGTCTCTTTCTGTCTGTCTGTCCTTAAATTATCTTGACAACTGTTCATCCGATCGACGTCACACTTGGCGGGTGTATTGCTGAAGACCCAAGGAAGTGCAGTGTCAAGTGTGAAGTTGTTTGGATGAGCAGTTCTTGAGAAAGCTGGCAGCAGCAATACCAGAGGCCAAGCAATCGGCCCGTTCTGAACAGGCACGTTTTGAACCGCCACTGCACTAGTTGCATAAAATATTGTCATGCTTGCTTGAGGTAGACGAGGAGGAGACGTAGGTACATTTTCAAAAAAGTTTCACATATTTATGCCTGGCAATGGTTGTATTGTACACTCAAGTGGTATCTAAAATTTCTTTGAATGGTCCTTGAGGGAAAACAAGACACTTCACAAGAAAACAGTTGTAGTAATTATTTGTGTCATTAGAATGCTGACGTGCATCACAACAATGAACAAGCACTGACACTGTATATTTTCTTTACTTTACCTCTTTTACAACTTTACAAGTTGTCAAATAATTATAAATAAATAATTAACTGCTCTGCCAAAGGAAAATAAGCTCACTACGCATGCTCAGTATTCTTCTCTGGTATTTGACGTATTGTTCACGTAGACTTTATCACCACCTACTGGCCTGGCATGCTTGTTTGAGCGTTTGTAATAATTTTTGCATTCTCGTGTGGATGAAGATATTTTGCAAAACGAAAGTCGTGTACGTGTGGACTAGACCTAAAAGCAGACAGCCCTTATAGTAAGTCTGTGGAGTCACTACAAGGGCAAGTACTGCCTTTAGAAAATGCCCCACAACCGAGGCAGCCAGAACACTGAAGCTCATGTTGATGTTAATGCTAACGAGCAGCAAATGTTGATACAAGCTATTAGCATGCTTCGCAGATAATGACCAAGAGAGAAAAAACTGCAATGGACCAGTCAGAAGAATGCTGCAAACAGATGGACCAGCTTTGGGCACCCACAGTTTGGGACTGCGACACTCTGATGGCCATATTCTGCACCACTATCTCGTAAACGCTGACTGGAGGATATAATAGCACATTTATAACTCTTAACAGCTAAAGCATACTATTACATACTCAGAAAGTTTTATAAGATCCGGGTACCTTTCCTGCTCTATTTTCAAAATTGGACAAATCCTCATTGATGTGTATGATATTACACATCAACATCAACCATCAATCAACCGTCCATCTATGTCAACAGTTTTAACAACCTATTAAGAATTACAAGGGGAGACTTAATGGATTAAAAGCCCCTCATTAATGACTTTTTGACATTTCTAATTGCAGATGACCGATGAAGTTTTGTTGGTGTCTTGATGATGCTTGATCAATGACTTACCAGCAATTATAGTTGGATGGATTACTAAAAAGTGAGAATCCCAGAAGTACTTATTAATTTACCAACATTGCACTGCATAGATAGATAGAAACACACATCCATGTGAAAACATGTTATTTAAACAGAACACATCTTCATTCTAACAACAGAAAGGGAATTTCTTATCTTGAAAAGCAAATCAGTCTCATCATTGATAAAGGGTCAAAGGTTTCTCACTTTCCAGTAAGCCAACAACAAAAAGTTAGTAAGTCATCTGCAATTCTAAATGTTTCATTAATAAATGGTCCTACAATAATCCTTCAAGTGGGCAGTTGTAAATGTGTGTATGTTTTTAATATATGGAAATTTTTTCCAGATGCTCTGCAGCTCTTTTCAAAAAGGCATGTGGTTCAACAGGCCATTGGAGGGGTCTCCCTGGATAATTAGAGAGCTAGCTAAGTGTCAACCTGGAGCAGGAAAAACACCAACCAGGCACCCCCAAAAGTCTTATAAGTTGTAACTGATCTACAAAGCATTAGTAAATGAGTTACTACCAGTTAATAAAGTCATTAGTTCCAACTTATGAACACTTTATAAAGAGTGTCTCAGTAGAAAGTGGTACCACAATGTCAATCAGTCAACAATCAGTCAAAACAATTTTTTCCCCTTAAAACAGTATTAAGATTTAAAGTATTCTGTTAGCAGCATCATTCTGGTTTTGTCAACCTTTTTGCAGAAAATACTAACTTTTTTAGGAATGCCCTGTTCCGCACTCACACAAATAGTCACATTTACACAGGCTGTACAGTACAACCAGTCTGATCTGATGTGTAAGTGTACTGTATCTTTGTAATGTCCCATTGCTATGACGATGACTTACCGCTATGTCAAAGACACGTCGGGCATCTGCTATGGCCTGCTTGAACGCCAAACTTCCAGTGCACCCGCTGCCTACATGAAAGCTGACCCCAATGACCTCTAAGCCCAGCTCTCCAGCACGTTTCAGGAGCTTACCAACTGACACCAGTCTGGCTCCAAACTTTGAACTGAGTCTTAATAGCGATTTGGAGTCACCCACTGCGATGCGGAGTACCAGTCTGGAAAGTCATTCAAAAGATTTGTATTAATCAATTGCTAACAAGAATTTAC
This sequence comes from Oplegnathus fasciatus, assembly GCA_003416845.1. Taxonomy (NCBI): domain Eukaryota; kingdom Metazoa; phylum Chordata; class Actinopteri; order Centrarchiformes; family Oplegnathidae; genus Oplegnathus; species Oplegnathus fasciatus. Next base: position 238,343 of record NTHP01000860.1, on the reverse strand, counting down.
TCTAAACACTGAAACAAAATTATTATTAGTAGTTGTTCACTTACTTGGCTTTGGCATGATGAAGAGAAATTTTTAGGAGTTCATCCTCACTATCAAAAGTCATCATATCTACTCCATGAGTACAGGCATATTTTATGTGTGACAGTGGTTTGGTTGTGTGTGCGTAAATTATTTTATCAGGTGTCACTCCGAGGGACAGGGCCAGCTGAATCTCACCCTGTTAGACATGTTAGCATGTTTCAAATGAACAAACTGAGAGGGAAAATGAGAAGGAAACAACCATAACAAAGATTGTGAAAAAGGAAACAGATTATGTTTGAAATACTTCACAGTACCTTGCTGGCACAGTCAAAAGCACTCAGCATCCCCAAAACTACTGGTGTGTTTGCACTTCACTGCATAGAAAGGCTTGACTCAAGGTAAGTTAGTAAGCCACCTGAGGTGCCTCTTATACATACTATCCAGATCTGCCACATAGAATGGCTTTTCACTGTCCTGAATGAATAAAGCACAGTTAGCATTTTATTTTGAAAATGCACATCTCAAGAACCTCAACTCTCTCACAATACTTTCACACAATTATAGATTCATGGTTATGAAAACTTAAGTGTCATGATGTCTCAGATACTCACCCCTGAACCAAGCTCTTTTATTTTATTTTCTATGAAATCCTTGATGGTCCTTCCATTGTCTAAAATGTCAATGTCACAATTCTCAGGGGGCAAATCATGCATGACTGATCCATTTGTAGTTACTGCTGGTGCAAGGGACGACAAGCAGTAAAAGACAAAAGCATGAAATCAATAATAACTGTCAGTTTACAGTCAAGAATTCATAATAAGTATTGTTAATGTAAGGCTGGATCACTGGATCACTGGATCAGTAAAAATCAGCTTTTGTCTGTCTTTGTCCATGCAAATAGTAGTGATAGCATTCAAAGGCACGTTTGCCTCACACATTACATCACCATGAGCAGTTTTTTCTTATTCTTACCACGGCCCGTATGCTCCTCAATATTTGGCATCCCTGAAAATCTCAAATATTTTCAAATCAGCACGAGTATTATAACAGCACTCCTATGAAACAGAACTGGAAGTAAGTCGATAGTAAGTACTTATACAAGTTCAAAGTGAAATAAGACAGAATGATGTGCTGGTTTTGTCGGCCAACAGTGACTTTTCTCCATCTACTTTAAAACAAAATAATTACAAAGAATGTCAGCCATCAACTATTTGTCTAGCAGGCTTCCACAGATAGCTAGTAATCTCACTGGCAAACATTTCACAGATATGGAAGTTGACACAGTTAAGCTAACACTGATCTCTCCTCTCCACTGTCTGCAAGGCAAACATGATCTGTATTCAGAGTCATGATCTGTATTCAGAGTCATGGCTGTGTGAAAAGCACAGTTTGCTCTAAATGAGTAGCTCCAAGCGGGCCATATTTTGGGTTTTTATAGTTGTAGCAGGAAAATTGGTTCAGTAGCAACGCAGCCGTTACATCTATAGGTGTAAATATTTGGTAACAACTACGCCCTAAATAAGAACTACTTTATGTGGTTAAACCTCTAATTAAGATATGTGTACTTTTCACCTTAGTAAACACTTAACTTATGTTATAACTAGGCTAAGTTTGAACTTACTAACAGTTGGTGCAGCTGGCTCCAGGTCTGCCGTGTGCTGAGATTTTAGAATTCATGGCAAATTAATCCTACTAAAGATACTCAAGAACTAGACAGCTTTATGCAATGGGTAAACTTAGAAGTCTATCTGAAGTCTATTAGTTTAACCTAAGCCACAGTAAAAGTCTATCTTTGTGAAACCAGTTGCAAACAAAAAAAGGTGGAGCTGTATGGTCAATGTTATTTTTGCATGTATGTGCAACAGGATAAGGTGTAGTCCTTGGTGAATCTTCCTATGTTTTTTTTATCTTTGCTGTGAGACTGCACGCTGTCCAAGCTGGTTACGTCTTGCAAGGTGCTACACTCTGTTCTCTACTCTCTGTGAAAACAAAAGTATGGGTAAGTTTGAGCTGTAATACTGTCTTATATTTTTGTTTCTGGGTTATATTAATGAGCTTGTTGTCTGCAAAAGTGAATACATAGAGAATACATGTATTCTACATACACAAATCTGAAAATGTTTTGATGGAACTGCTGTGAAATACACTTTTGTGCTGTACTGTATATTTTGTCTTAAATTTCAATCTATATATCTAGAAGCGTCTAACTTTGGTATTAGATGAATAAAGGCAATAAGGAAATTTTGTTAAAAAAAAATACTACATATATACAGATACATAAAGACAATCATGATACAGACAAAGGAAACAAAATATACAAAAAGTAAATTAATATAGATGATGGAACATTCTGAGCTTAAATAATGTCTAAAAAATAATGATAGTGCAACATGAAAAAAGCAAATTTTGGTTGTTTGCAGTCACGTGATTCCAATGTTACAAAATCCAGATGGGGGTCAGGAAGTGAAAAGCAGAATGGACGAGATGGAGGAAAGCCCGTACTGCAGTAGTTTAGACGATGTTAAGTTACTTTAGCGACTGAAGTGGTCACTGCACACACGAGCATTGTCCGACTCCACTCCTTCTGACCACAGACGAAGGTTCGCAAGCCGTTTTTGCCGCTATTTTTCGGTCAGTTTCTTGCATTTTTCCCCCTTGTGAATAACAACTTTTGGAACTCAATAAAATCTCCTTGTGGTTTCTCGGTTTGATCTATTTGAGCAACCGTCAACAACGCAAACCTTTGGCAATTTCAGAGCTTTTGATAGTGCTTCCTTTGTAGGAAATCACTTCCTGACCCCTATCTGCAATTGTTGCCACAGCAACACTGTGACATGACAACAACCTACCAACTTCTGTTTGGGGATAATCATGCTCTAACTACAGTTCCTACAATTTAGGGGCTTTGGGGGATGTAAACAAGAAGTAGAATGTTGCCATGGATTCTGTGAGTTTTTTTTAGCCTTTATTTGTTTACATTTTGGCACCGTTAAAAATATGCTGAATGAGCTATTAGTTCCTGTTTGCAGTGTACCCATGGATGTACCAACAACTATCACTGGATTACTTTCATATTGAAGAAAACTTTAAAAAGTGATGCTTCTCAGGCAAGTTCTGGAGGAGTAAGAAGCGTCTTTTTCAGTGATTTCTAAGCAGATTCGTGGACATTTATTCGCAGTTGACATGGAGATAATTACACTGAACAAAAATGTAAACACAACACTTTTGTTTTCGCTCCCATTTTTCATGCGTTGAAATAAAAAATCTAAGACTTTTTCTACGTACACAATAGGTATATTTCAGTCAGACAACTCACGTTTGAAATGTTTATTACAGCGACAGACCATAGTTAGAGTTTGGCATCTAGGCTCCGACCTCATCACTCCCCGCAGATATGTTTACATGGAGATATTGGGGAGTGATGAGCAAATATCTTAAACCCCCGCCAGAGCCTACAGGTGGATGCTGGGGTGGTGGTGGGGCTGAAGCAATACTGACACAGGGCAGCAGCAGCATTGACAGGCAGAGGGAGAGCTGGGAAATTTTCCAGCTTAAATAGACCGCCAAATTGAGAGGGTGTGTTTAGTGGATTGTTGTGGAGAGTGAGGCATATTAAACGTGTATAGCAGTGCAGCTCGAGTTGCCTGCCTGAACTAGCTTGCAGGCGTTGCTCCATTTCAGTCAGACAACTCACGTTTGAAATGTTTATTACAGCGACAGACCATAGTTAGAGTTTGGCGTCTAGGCTCCGACCTCATCACTCCCCGCAGATATGTTTACATGGAGATATTGGGGAGTGATGAGCAAATATCTTAAACCCCCAAAACTGCATCGATTCGGAGCCTGAACGCTGCTGTGTGAGGGTCTTCTATGTGTGGGCCTGGGCACCAGCCGCCGTGTGGCCATTCCCCACGAGCACCTCNGCAGATTTTTTGGAGCCAGCTAAGCTGTGGGAGAAGTTTATTGTAGCAAACATGCCTGATGCGAAGCTTCCGGAATATCCATTTCACTGTACGCTCAAGTATTTCAAGAATGCTGCTCAATCGGACTCAGAGGAATGGTTGAATCATCAACCAAGGCAAGTTCAACTTAGTTCATGCTGTATAATTTTGGGGCCGCAAGGAGCAGCTATGAAGATAAACACAGATGATTATTTGGAT
>NTHP01000860.1:199061-218759 GCA_003416845.1 Oplegnathus fasciatus | reverse complement strand
TTGCTTTTGTCTTTTTGCGTAGTGTTGTGGCAACATGGTTAGTGTCAGTTGTTTTCAGACAACTGTCTTAGGGGCACTTCCGCATGATTTTGGGGGGTCGGCTGTTAGCAGGTTGCCTTCCAAATCTGCTGGTTTCCAGTGCATAAAGACTAGGGGTGAGTATTAGGGGGGAAATACTCTGTGGGGGTTGACACAGTGCATTCTGAGAGGTACCGTGACTAGTAATTATGGCCTCCTTGTTTGGGATTCTTTGATGCGTCTACAGAAGCATTTGTAAATGGCTTTACTAAAGAGCAGCTAGTACAGATAGCGGAGCATTAGTGTTGGGGATAAGAAACGTAAGGGTGAGTTAAAATCCGAGCTTTTGGCGTCCTTAGTGGAAAAGGGTGTTTTTGGGAAGGAGGATCTGGTCCGGACGGGCTGTGCCAGCGTCCGTGCCAGTGTCTGTGCCAGTGGTGTTGCCAGCTGGTTTGACTTTTGAGCAGCAGAAGGAGCTGTTGGTCTTTGAGCAGGAGAAAATAAGGCCAAAGGTAGACATGGAGAAGCATGTTGATGTTGTTGCTAATCTACGTTTGGTGCCGAAGTTTAACGAGAGGGACCCCGATACATTTTTCACTCTTTGAACACATTGCAAATGCTAAGAAATGGCCAGATTCTGGCAAGTATTAATGCTTCAGTGCGTCCTTCCGGGGAGGGCTCAGGAGGCATATTCAGCTTTGAGTGCTACTGACTGTCTGGATTATGCTACAGTAAAATCTGCAATCTTGCAAGCCTATGACTTAGTCCCTGAAGCATATCGCCAAAAGTTCAGGAATTGGGTAAAGGGTGATCAGCAAACAAATGTGGAGTTTGTCCATAGTTGCTGTCACACTAACAGATGGTGTTCCACTGCTAAAGCTGACTCATTTGACAGTCTTTGCGAACTGATTGTGCTGGAACAATTTGAAAACACAATACCGCAGCGCATTGCCACTTATGTCAATGAGCAGAAGCCATCCACTGCACTTAAAGCAGCTGAGTTGGCTGATTTTGTGCTCACGCATAAGTGTAGTTTGAGACGCATGTGCTGGAGTTGGTTGGAGAAGTGGGGATGACAACTGTGGTAATTCCAATACTGGTGCCAAACTTGCAAAGCCTGGTCCCCCACGTGCAGGTAAATCCTCGTACACCGAGGGCACCAGAGTGTAACTACTGTTGTGATGTGGGTCATTGGAAGGACCAGTGTCCACTGTTGAAGCAGCAAGGTAAGCGCCAGTCATCATCCCATGCTCCTGCGATGTTGTGCTCTACTGTTTCTGGGCAGAGGCCAGTATGTATGGAATCAGGTGGTTCTGGTTTCGAGCCATTTATCGCAGATGCTTTTGTGTCCTTGGTTGGTAGTGAGGAGCGCATACTGATTAAGTTGTTGCGGGACACCGGCATGGAACATTCATTGTGGAATCAGTGTTACCGTTTTCACCTGCCACAGAAACAGGGGATTTTGTGCTGATGCAGGGTATGAGATGGGGTTGATTCCCGTGCTGCGTCATATGGTGCTTCATTGTGAGCTGGTACAGGGCGTTGTTCCTGACGGGGTGCGCCCTGCATTGCCTCTTGACAATGTTGTCATGATTTTGGGTAACAATCTGGCTAGTAGTGCTGTGTGGGCAAATGTGCCGCCTTCTCCTGTGGTTATTTCCAAGCCGCTAGCGTTTGGGCAGCCGGATGAGAGTGGTCGGAGATATCAGGGGTTTTTCCGGCCTGCGCCGTGATGCGTGCACAGAGCTGTGTTATGACTGATCCAGGCCTGCTTGCTTTGGGTTGTGGTGATGTTATGGTGTCTGCCGAACATGTGGCTTCCCTGCCTGATCTTCCTCCATCAGTGTCAAAAGATGAGTGGGTTAAGAGCCAAAGAGCTGATTCATCTCTGTCTGCGTTATGGGAGGAGGTTTTGCCAGTGGAAAAGATACGAGATGCTGCTCATGGGTACTTTGTCCATGGAGAGTTGCTGGTAAGAGAGTGGGTGCCTTGTGACGGTGATTTTGTTGGTAAGCCAGTATTTCAGATTGTGGTGCCTGCAAAATTTCGGGACACAGTGTTAAACTGCGCATGATTGCGGACACTTAGGTGTAAGGAAAACATATGACCGTGTCCTGCGCTATTTCTTTTGGCCTCGATTGAAACATGATGTCGCTAAATATGTTAAGACATGCCATACGTGCCAGCTCACAGGTAAACAAAGCCAGGGTATCAAACCTGCTCCTCTTTGTCCCATTCCAGCTGTTAGTCAGCCGTTTGAACATTTGATTATCGATTGCGTGGGGGCCTTTATGTCCGTCCAGGTCTGGCTGCACATACATGCTGACTTATGTGCCAAACTATGAGGTATCCTGCTGCATATCCATTGCGGCCCATCTCAGTGAAATCAGTTGTCAAGGCATTGAATCAGTTAATTTCCATTTTCGGCATTCCGCGGGTGATTCAAAGTGATCAAGGCTCTAACTTCACGTCTCATATGTTTAAGCAAATCCTGAAACAGTTGCGAGTGAAGCTTAACCTTGCGTTGACGTACCATGCACAAAGCCAGGATGCGTTGGAGCGGTTCCATCAAACTTTAAAATCTATGTTGCGTGCCCATTGTTTGGAGATGGGAAGGGACTGGGAGGAAGGACTGCCATGGCTGATATTGTCAGCTAGGGAAGTCGTGCAGGAAAGCACCAGTTTTAGCCCCAATGATCTAGTTTTTGGGCATATGGTACGTGGTCCTTTGGCTGTCCTCCAAGATAATTTGACTGAGTGAGCCACCAAAAAATTTGGTGGACTACGTGAATGGGTTTCAGCCTCGCCTGTACACAGCTGTTGAGGTGGCACGAAAAAATCTGGAAGGTACACAGGCTAATATGAAACGGCCCTGGCGATCAGGTTCAGGCGCTTATGCCACTTGGGGGTTCGCCGTTTCAGGCAAAGTTCACAGGCCTGTACACTGTAGAGAGGAAAATCTCAGAACATAACTATTGGATTGCGACTCCAAATCGGAGAAAGCCTTAGTTGTGTCATGTCAACTTGCTAAAGCCATATTATGCTCGTGACACTGTTGAATCAAATGTTAGTCCTGCACTCATGAGTGATTCTGTGTCTTCAGGTCCTGATGTTATTCCTTTTGTGAGGTTGAATGGTGAGGTGGACGTTGCAGCGCCTGATGATCCTGTTGTATGTGGCAGGTTTAAAAATTCTGAGTCATTGTGTAGTCTGGATAGCTTGTTGGGTCATTTACCTGAGTCAGAGTGCTGTGCTGATTCAGCGGATAAGTTTCCAGTTTTGTTTGGTGACACGTCATTGCGTACACCTCATTAAGCATGACATTGATGTTGGCGACACTTCTCTATTTAAACAACATTTTTATCGTCATGCATCAGACAAACGAAAAGTATTGGAGTCTGAGGTAAGATTCATGTTGGATAATCAGATTGCAGAGCCATCATCGTCAAGTTGGGCGTCACCTAGCTTGTTGGTGGATAAATCAGATGGGTCACCAAGGTTCTGTAATGATTACCGTAAGGTCAACAAAGTCACCAAGGCAAATTCATAACCGTTACAGAGAATGGAAGATTGTATTGACCAGGTTGGTGCAGCAACATTTGTCAGCAAGTTTGACTTATTGAAGGGATATTGGCAACGTGAGATCTCTGCATTCATAACACCTTTTGGGCTGTATGAATATACGGTAATGAGTTTTGGTCTCCGTAATGCACCTGCGACTTTCCAACGTCTCATAAACATGGTGGTAGCAGGTCTTGAAGTGTGTGCTGTCTACTTGATGATGTTTTCAGTAATGCGTGGGACGATCATATCCAGCATATTGGTGCTCTGTTTGGCCGCTTGGCTGAAGCACACTTCACAGTGAATCTGGCGAAGTATGAGTTCGCCAAAGTGACGGTGACTTATCTTGGCCGGGTGGTCGGACAGGGGCAGGTTCGTCTGGTAGAGGCTAAGGTTCACACTGTCAGAGAATGTGTTTGAAGGAGGGTAAGTTAGGCTGCACGCAAATATCAGAGAACCAGAATCTGAAAGTTCTACAGCTGTTGCTATTACTGAAACAGCAGTACCCGGCCGCATGTTCTCAGTGTCCTGCCTTTGAATCCAGGACCAGAAGCCTCAACCAGGAATATTCCTGTCCCATGAACAATAAGGCGTTATGTGATAAACAGATGCGCCAGTTCATCTGGTACAGCTGCAGACAGCTGGAAGTTGAAATCCATGGCTTTGACCCATTGTGGTAATTAACACATGAATTTAGAGTATTAATTAATGTTAGATGTTGATAGGGAAATAATCCATGATGGCAGACTTAATTAATAGCAATGCATGTATGAGTCTGTCTGCTAATCAGATAGACTCTTTATTAGTTGCATGATGATCTGTGCATTAGTTGAGCATTAATGTGAATGCATATTAGTGCACTAGTATTGTAAAGTGTTACTGAAAAATTAATAATATTTGAATTCTGTTGAATGTCTTTAATGCCACAATTATTCTAAAAAAACCCACAACAGGGTAAAGAAGAAGAAATTAAGTGAAACGTCAAAACATTATTCATGAAATTAACTGAAAATTGGTTAAAAAAGAAACTGATGAGCATTGATAATGTCGTTGAAGAAATGTAGTTAAATAGATATCAAAAAACAGTAAGTAGCTAATTTCATTATCATGACTTAAGTCATCTTAAAAGCCATTAACTACAAACTCCATTATTCAAACTGTTTCCTCTCTAAAAATGTGTTTTATTCTTCTCTACAGACGGAAAAAGGGACTCCACTGCTGACTCTCCTGAAGGATCCACACATTCTCATTGCCGCTGGTATTTTGAATAGTAGAAGTAGAGCATACCAAATGACATCAAGCTGTACTGTGTATGTCTCATGTGGGCTGAGTCCTCCATGCTTGTCACCATATTACAGACACTTGTTGACTCGACTGTGCCTGGTTTTCCAATAACAAACGTTCGTCCTTTGGTTGCCCATTATGGCTTTACAGCTGTTAGGTGCTGCCTCTCCTCAAAAAAACAGTCAGTTGTTTCCAGTCAGGATGCTTTCTATTGCGCCGCTGTAAAAGTTAACAAGAACTTGACATGGGAATTTTGCCTTCTTAAGTTTCTTTTAGAAGTACAGCCGTTGCTGAGCTTTCTTTACCACGGTGGAAATGTGTGACTGATGTATAGGGATGGGTTTCATTAAGATTTTAAAGGTACTACTACTCTTACCAATACTGCTTATCAATTCGGTACTTTAAAGGTACAATACTTATCAGTTCTTTTTATTTTTTAAGGGAAAAAATGAGAACAGAATTAACATTATTACAACAATATTTTCTCATATGTACTGTATATAAATGAACATTCTTGAGTTTCAACTGCAACAGCATTGTTCTGAACAAATCACTATTACAGGCTATAATGCTTAATGACCTCTCCGTTGGTCGGGCTGAGTGTCCCGAGGACTCTGAGCACTGTGAAACTGGAACTGTGAATTTCTGAAAGACAGTTCGGATGATGCTCTGACCAATTCAGATTGAATTTATGAATGCACCCATATTTACAGCTAAACAATCAGCTGGCTAATGGTTACTTTTAATCATTAACCCTCGTTTGTATAAATTGCTAGCATACATAACATACCTGAGGTGGATGGGGCAAACAGAGATGAACTACGAGCTAGGCAGTCAAAAACTGCATCTTTCCGCCTGTATGTGATGCACTTTCACTAGATGTGTCAAAAGATTGCTCATGTTTCTGCCCTTTAATGCAACGGACTTGTTGCACTTGTGACAACGAGCATTGTCAGTATTGACTCTAGTGAAGTGTAACCAGACTTTTGAGCATTTAGTTCTCTCCGCCATTGTCACTAATGGTGTGTTCACACCAAACGTGAAACGAATTTTGCATTACTCACGCGAGTTTAACCACAGGATAATTTGTGTTTATTCACGTTTAAACACAACTCACGAATATTTGCCCAGTTTGATGATCTGTTAGCTAGGATCGTTGCCAAGGTTTCTCAGACAGACACCAACTACAGGTGTTCCATCTCAGCTGCAGAGCACCTCTCCATCTGTCTCCGGTGAGTGGCAGTTTCATAATTGGTGTGTCAAAATCAATAAATATTAACTGTATCTAGCAAGTTACATGTCGGCTGAAATTAATCTGGCTTACTACAGCAGTATGAACACAAAATAAACAGATTTTGCTGTAATTTCATTGTAATAAACGGATCAAAAGGATGCCAAAATAACTACATCATGATGCAGATTTGTAAAAAGTCTGAATTCATGCTGTGTGAGGTCCGCAAGACGACAAGCAAACAGCTTTTAAAATGCTTGTTTTTTGAGTGGAGTTTGGATCATCAGGGCTATGTCATCTAAATTTGGCATAAATTCGGCAGCGATGTTATTGTTTATACACATAGATATCTAACTAACTTTAAAATTATATGAAGTCACCGGCATTTCAGATGTAGATGAAGTAGTATAATAGAGCTCTGGGTGCCCACAAATGGCTACAATCATTTTCTCAGAGGCAGAAATAGCTTGGTGGTTGTCTTGAAGCAGGTGGGAACATTCTCCTGCTACAGTGATATGTTAAAGATGTATCGGCTAGCTGGATGGAACATGTTCTTAGTATATGGTCAGGGATGTTTTCAGGCCCAGCAGCTTTACACATATTCATTCTCAACAGGGTTCTTCTCACATCCGATGTGGATACTGACAGTGGCCAGTCCTCTGAGGTGGGGGACTTGGCAGCTGACTCTTTACTGAGAATATCAAAGCGAGCATAAAAGATCATCTGCCGACATTGCTTCACCCATGATGGAGGTTGCTTTTGTGGCCTGTCATGGCCTGGATCGCCTGCCACTTGTCCTTGGTGTTGTTGGTGTTGAGGTCACTCTCCAGTCTCCAGTCAGTCCTTATGCCTCCGCGTTGCCTCCTTGATGCCAGCTTGGGCCTAGTTTTATTTCATCCATTTTACTTTCCTGTGACCGGGCATTAGCCAGGAGTAGGCTTGGTAGTGGAGTGGTCTTATATCTGAACTGGGTAGCTTAGCGCTTCCCCCAGCTCTCTTCCTTCTCTTCCTCAGGCGGTTGCACCGCTTGCAATGGCCTTTGGTGCGGCGGGTCTGGCTGCGTGTTTCCGGGACATGTAGACCTGGTCGGAAGATGTTCGTTTTCCGATGTTAATGAGTTTTGACTGTCATAGGTAGCCATGCTTCGGTATTTAAGGTAAAAAAACAAACAAACAACATCAAAAATAACAAACATGTAGCTCTAGTCAGCGCCGTGATTCGAATCAATACGTAATATATGGAGTGCTGAGTTTTCACAGTCACCACAACAGGAACCATGACTAGCTAGGTTTCCATCCGAATGTAGGGCAAATTTTAAGCTAATTTGAAGAAAATCTGCAAAAGAAAATGCAAAAGTGTTTCCACCTACTACTGTTATGCAAATATTAGGAGTTGGTGTATCAAGACAAACAGCCGGTGTTGCTAATTTTCCAGTTGGGTGCCATTAAACCATTACAGAAGAAGAGGGCGCAACAAGTTGACGTAATTAAATGAGCGTCAGTCAAACCTCAACAGTGAAAAAAATAAAACATTATGGAAATGTTTCATTTGTTTGTTTCATGTGTTAATTTGAAGGTTACAGTCACATGTTTCAAGTACGTCGTGATTCATTTGTTGAGTCTGTTTCAATTGCATTTTGTTGCATTTTGTTTTTATCGATACACCAACTTTTCCACCTCAGCCAAACATAAAACAGTTTTTGCAATATTGTGAGACTTTTTCAGATTTTCTGCATTTCCACCCAGGTTTTTTATGAGCAAATTGAAAATGCGCATAAAAACAGGTGGATGGAAACCATAACATTAACTTGTGTTGATGTGAGGAATGGTATGAGGATTGGGAGCTTACCAAATGATAGAATATATTTATTATTATTTTTATTATTATATTTTTCTCTGCTTTCCAGGAGCCGTATGTTTTACAACTCTGGCTATTGCCACAATAGAGACAGCCCTTCCTATCTGGATGATGAAGACCATGTGTGCTAGCAAATGGCAGCTAGGTATTTAAGACAAACCAATGTTGTGCTTTTCGTGCTCACAGCCCACACTCACAAGCATTTATTGTTTATTTATAGTCTTCATGTATACAATAAAATTGCAATCGCTCAATTCAGTCCTGCCAATGAGGATCCACGCAAATACATGAAGATGAAGACAATTTTTAAATTAATCCAGAATCAGTGTAAGCCATACACTGATGCTGTAAATGTTCTAATCTGATGATGTCAACACATGGTTCTCCATGGCAGTTAACCAGATGGAGAGTTTATCAAGAGGGTGGTAGCTTAAAGGTGTAGTCTGTGATTCTGGAGAAAGCTTGTTGATATTTGAACTCAACAGGTAAACAAATACATCCCTCTCTAACACACAGCATTAGTTTGTCCTGTGTACAAGCACGAGTTGTGACATATTATACTGAAGTGTTTAGTGGAAATGCGTCTAAAGCGTCGGTATTTGATGACCTGGGTTGGTGGCTCTACCCGAGTCGCTCTGTTTGTTTCCCGTTTACAGAGCCAGGGCTGTGTATGAACACCAGACAGTTTTTTCAGCACACACACAGAATGGAAAGCTACCGGGCCGTGAGAGATATTCTCTGAATTTGACAAAAACTTGGATTAGAATCGTGGACTACATCTTTAAGCTTTTCACCAATCATTTAACATCACCCTCAGCTGCAGAGCACCTGCAGTGATATGCAACACACAATAAATTGTCGTGTATAACTAAGTTCATTTTCTGTGAAATGGTTTGCAACAAAATATCTTGGTAGAAAAGTCAAACTATAGTAGTATATTTCTCTGTTGCTGTATTATGCCATTTCATGGTGTCTTTATGCCAGGCATTGTCTTCTTGCCAGACAGCATATCCTACCTCATTGCATCCAACATCTTTGGTCACCTGTCAGACAAATACAGTGGAAGGTATGTTGATGGGGTCAAAAACATTGAAGTCTTTCCGAGTTTGTGCAAAGAAAGGAAGCAGGAATACTGTATTGAGAGTCTCTGGTGTGATGTTTTGAAAGCAGCTAATGGCTTTTTATTTTTGTGAATATTCATAAATGCATTCATGTTAGTTTTATGAGTGTTTTAGTTTTTTCTTCATGGCTATCAAGTATACCAAGACCACGATATATACTGTTTACTATGTTGTTAATCTCTTCTCACAGTTGGCTCTTTGCTTGTTTTGGAATGGTCCTGGTGGGAATAACTACCATTTCTGTGAGTCACATGGATTACGTAAATGGTAACACTTAAGCTTACAGCCCCAAAATACAGTGTAAATATTTCTTAATTACATTAATATACCGCCTGGGATAGGACACATTCATTTTCATTGTGTTTTCATCTGTTCTAACATTGAGTTGGGCACGATTTTATTTCCTGTTCAATAGTACTTCAAGTGGTGATAGTACTGTACCGTGTAATTATGGTGGAATATGTACAGTAATGCTATTACAGCCCTGTATACACTGTAATTACTGTGAAAAGGGAGTGAAAATAAAATGAATGCATGAATAGCTCACCACAGTATTCCTTATACTGCATGCTGTTCTATAAATCTTAATTAAGTTTGTTTGTGAGTGAGAGTAAATGTGTTTGCCTCTTTAATTGTTTATGATCTGATGATATGACAAGACATAACAACTTGCCTAGGTTCTTTTTATTGTCAGATGGCTTTTACATTGGACCCCATAACTGCATTACTGTTCCCTTGTATTTTATCATCATTTTAAAAACATACTTTTTATAGCTACAGTTCTAGAGGTATACACTTCCTCATGGGGTAGCCAGATATTTTTTTCCCCAGCAACAACAATAAACCACATTATATTACGTATTCCATATTTTAAAACTTCTTACATTGGAATTTCCTAAACTAGAATGATGTTTTTTGTAAATATGTCATTATTTGAAGATAAATACTATGAACTTATTGCATTTCAACACTATTACCCCGTTTTCCCCATTTTTCCTGTCTTGTTACCCAGTAATAATGCCACTATACTCCATAATAATTTAATAGGTACTCAGTAAGAAATACTTATTATAATAGTACTATAATGTATTTCTAAGTCCCTCCTATACACGAAGGTGTTACCCTCTGATCACCTAATCGCTCAAGAAGTATTTAATGACACCCTGTATAAACTCAATAATTACACTGTAATTTGTGGGCTGTGATCTAAACTAAGTAAACTGTCATACATTCAGCAAACATCCTAATGTGACTTTTGTCCTGTCATTCTGCCGAGACACATTCTACACATTTGAAATAAAAAATAATACACTGAAATAAAACTAAATGAAATCAAGTGAGAATGCTGAGTTCGTACACATTTGGCTGTGATCTTGTCAGGATTCAAGTTGTATCCATGATACTGTAAATGTCTTTCTTTATATTTCAGTTTGGATTTTCCAAGAACATCTATCATGTGATTGTTATGAATGCATTTGTTGGCTTTTCAGTTGGTAAGTCATGCCTAATATTTGATGTTAAACTAATAAATTACTTGTTGGTTGAAATAATCAATGATTATCTTGTTTCTGACAGGCACAGTCGACTCCTCAATAATGCCTCTCATGGGTTGCTTGGTAGACCTGAGATATGTGCCAGTATACGGTACGATTTATGCTATTGCTGATGTTGCAATCTGCATTGGATTCTCTGTAGGTAAGCAGCTTTCATCATCATGGAATAGAGGCTCTGCTGTTATTGGGATAAACAATATGTGTGTGCAAGTCATGTTTTTTTCCAGGTGGTACAGGAATTGTTCTGTGGAGATCTCACAGTTAAAGGTATAACAAGTAGGATTTGTCAGTTTCTGTTTGTAAACACAACATTCAAAGTTGGCCCCTCCTCCCCGGCTCAAAGCACACATGCTTCTGGTGGTCCCACGTGCTTATAATCTGGCAACTGGTCGCTACGTTTTTATAGAGTCCCGCCCTCAGACCTTGCGCACTGTTATTGGCTGGGGGCTACACACCACCGCCCAAAGGTTGACGCCCAGAAACGTCCCGAGCACAGCAAAATAAGAAAATCCAGGCAGAGGGCAGGGTCTCTGCAGATACAGACACTGCCACTCACTTCTAGTGGGTCATAACTGATGAACGAGAGGGGTTATTTTTGTAAGTCTATACATTGGTTTTCAGCCTACTCATTATGCCTTTAAAGCTGCACTAATCAATACTTGTTTGTTTTCAGTACCAAACCTCAGACAGGCCCCAAGTTAGCGACTAGCTGGTGAATAGCTAGCTAGTGAACATTTGGCAGCAACAAAAAACAAGACTAGGTCAAAACCTAGTATACAGCTGGACCATATATGGTCAATGTGTTCTATTGTGGCCAAATTGTTGCAGGCATAGTCCGTGGTCGTGTCTATAATGTGAATTCCTGGATATTAAATGTTCATCTGCAATTTTCTGTAGTGGTCCTAGTAATATTTGTTCTTAAAGTGAGCTGAGGTAGGACATCACATGACATGGTTAACTAAAAAAATGTTATAAATGCAGTTGCAAGAACAAAACTTTCCACTCGTATCTTAAGATGTTTGATTTGAAAGAGAACTTATTCTAATTCTAACTATTCTAATGATCTATTAATTCCCTGCTCTTTCATTCGTTTCTATCTGCAGGATGTCTCTCCTTTTTCTGACTCACTGTGGCGAGTGTTTTGTCAGAGTGGTTGAAGAGTGGTTAAACTTAGCGCTGTCCTTCACTCTCTGCACAGCTGATGTCTTGTTTCTCTCCTACTCTGCTCTGTGCTGGACTGTTACCGTCTGTAAACACCGCCTCTGCTTCTCACAGCAGCAGGTTTTACCTTGTTTGACAGTTTCATTCCCTCATGGTGAATATCAGGTATCGTCTCTGTGCCGTCTGTCACATATGATGTACTGTGACGCATTGACGGAGTGTGGACTGGTTATTGTTTCACGTGAAGTGGGTGTGCGTTTGTTTGTGCGATTCTCAAGTCAAGAATTGAAATATATATTCATTCTTTTGATCAGCTACTTCAACGGAGTGTATGACTTATATAACCTGTAAAACAGGAATAACAGTGGTAGTACTGGGTAGTGTAGTCTCCAGAATGCTGCAGCCAGAGACCGGAGAGCATAGCGTTACCATTGTGCCGTTCCAATCAGCACTCCGGAGCGATCGTCTCCCTTTCAGAAGCTTTGTAATCCAGGCTTGAACTATGGTGTCTTTTTGGAGACTTTGTAAAATGAATCCAGAATGATAAATCTAACACTGAATGTCTTCTGTGATTATTTATCGATTTTTCTGTGTTGAAAACAGCTGTCGTTGTTGTTAGCCGTCCATTAGCAATCCCATGATGCTTTGGGTTGAGTCTGTCGACCAATCAGAGGCTGTGTTCCTGACTTGCCGACCAATCAGAGACAGTTTCTGACTGGGGTTACACGGTCACAAATAGGCTACCTATATAGGTAACGTTAGCCTACAGGCTCTCTCGTCTGCAGGCCCAATCGATCCCATTCGAAATTCCACACGGTATGGCAGCGACGGAAGAGTAAACTGCTCCTTCTCCTTCTCCTGGTAATCCTTAAATCGGCACTATTCACCCGTAATACTCGTAGTAGTTTTAGAGGGCGGCGCCTGTACTCATAGTGTACGTAGGTAACCAACGTTCCCGCCTATTCATTTTGAAAGAGCAACGGCCAATGAGAAAACTCCAACACTCAGCCGACCAATCGTTTAACTTCACCACTCAGTCAGTCAGTCAGTGACAGACTTGTGCGTTTGTAGGGCTGACCTTCTGCAGTCCGGCCAAAAAGAGCCAGATTTTTACCTCAGGAGTTGGAGAGGAGAAAAGTGTCCAGAAACATGACTCCAAACAAATGCTTATGTTGCTCTTTCTCCATTGGATTTGTAAATCTGCGAATGTTGTCTAATACATATAGTTGAATTGGCAGCTTAGGGCCAAGCAATGGAGTTTAATAGACCACAAGTTTAAATCTTCCTTAAACCTTAAACTGCAGATATTCTATGCCAGAGCAACAGCCCCATAGTGCCTGAATGTTAGAAGTGTTGAATATTGTCTCTTCTGTCCAAAGGTCCAGCTATTGCAGGTGCTATAGTGGCATCGATTGGCTTCCCCTGGCTCATGGCCATAATTGGAACAGTGAATGTAATCTTCGCTCCACTCTGTATCTTCCTTTTTAGTCCATCTCGGCGGGAGGAACATTTGGTGAGAGCTGGGAGGGAAAAAACCTCTAAAAAACACATTTGTCATACATACAACTATAACATCTACTTATCTGCCGAGATATAAAGATAAATGTCTTTGGGATTTCTGCCTCCTCCAGTAGAATGGTCCTCACAGCAGTAAAAAATAACAAATAATAACAATAATAATAATAATAATAACTTTCCAGAAACAGAGCAGGTTGCACCAACTGTTCGTAAGTTCAAACTTATCTTAGTTCCAACACAAGCATTTACTAAGAAGAGTTTTACGCATGACTAAATAAAACAGGTTGCTCCTCATAAGGTAGAATTTATGTAGAGAGTAAAGAGAGTTAAATATTTACACCCACTAACTGCCAGGTGTAACTTCTGTATATCTAACTGAATCAACCGACAAAACTATGAAATTTTAGTACATTACAAAGGTTTTGCCAATAACATTTAACTAAATGAGTAAATATGTCAGTTAGGTTAGCGTAATCATATTTCCTGCTAACTCTACTCACTCTGAAACACATATTTAATTCTGTATGCAGACATAAATAAAACAAATACTTACATTGATGTATAAATGTATATTTTGCGCCTCTAAAACTGAAATATTTGGAAGTTATGCTAGCTTGTGACTTCCTGTTTACATAGTTGATTACTCTTGATTGGACACTGCTACTGCAACCAATTAGACATCACTAAAGTCTTAGTCACTAGCTACGACATTTCATTAAGTCCAACTGAAATTAATTTGAATTTTTGTCTGAATCACTCGTCCAGTGTCTCCTTTGAGAAAAAATCAGAAACCAAAAGGGTTGTTTTAGTTTCATGATGGCGCTCCCAGTTTTGTATTTTGACGAAATATCATTAGGTCTCTGTCTACATGGGCGGAGACGTAATTTCGATACAGCCAATTAAATCTTGCATAAAGCAACAAGGTCAGCATTCTATCACAGGCAGAGCAGACGGTCACACTGAGCCACACAGCAGCCATCTTGTCCTGCACCTTAGCTTGTCCTTACAGTACTCGTAAATACCACTAACAACACACTGTCTGCCCACAACATGTAGACTGCATCGCAAGTTTGTTTACTTTGCAGCCACTAACTGCCAGGTTTAACTGTTATGTAGCTAACTGAAGGAACTGATCCACATTTTGACTGAGGAATAAATGAAGTATGGTTCTTGATCAAAATGCCAACAATGTAAAGTGGGAAGATTTAAATATATTTCACAAAACAGCACAATATACCTCAAATTACAAAAGATAACACTAGCTAGACTAAAGGACTAAATAGCGTAGGTTAGGTTAAATTAATTGGATATTTCCCACTCTAAACTGTATGAATAACACATATTTCTCCATGTATGTATATATGAATAAAACATTGTTCATTTACATATAATTTGCAGTTAAGTGTAATATCATTCGTCCCCCTAACACTGTAATTTTTTGAAGTTATAGCTTTTGATGCTTAAGTGACTTTCTGTTTACATAGGTGATTGCTTTTGATTGGACAGCTCTGCAAATATTTCCTAGCAACAGATTTACAGTAGTCTTTACTAGCTAAAACATTTAAAAAGTTTTATTGGTGCAACCTGATTTAGTGAATTACTAGTTAGAAACTGGCTAGTATGCTAAGACATACACAAACTTAGACACACACAAACTTAGTAATGGATTATGAACAGCTGGTGCAACCTGATCCAGAGCTTTATATTGCTTGGGTGTTATTACAGTGTTTACCCATTTGCAATCAGTCATTCACTGTTTTTTCTTGTGTTCCAGCCGATATCAGAAGGAAATTAAGGAAGCTCAGCCTGAGAACTTGGAATCACACTGTATGCAGACTTCAATTCAAGTATTCTTACCATTTCCATGGTGTTGCCCTGTATAGAAAACCACCATGGAACTTCACTCTTCATGAAAAAGACCGAGTGAGGACGCTCCAATCCCAAGTTGAAAAACAAATCAAAATCTGATTTTATATGGTGACCGTGTCTTTCCAGTGGTCAAAACAAAGATCCATGTTCTTTTGGTTTGTGACATTATTTTAGCCATGCTAGCACCATGGCTCCAAGGATGGCAGTGACGGCCCAACTTTTTGCTCCAGAGTGAATGTGATGTGTGACAACTATCTGATGGACTGCCATGAAATTTAAGAGGCTTAAAGGCTCAGTCAGTCACAAAAAGTGATGTATGTTTCCCAGACTTGCAGTTGTTTCTGGAACATCAATGTTTGCTGCCTGTCCAGTTGTGAGTAGTTATTATTCCGATATGACAATTTAAGTAAACAAAAAATAATCCTCCTCACAGTCTGAATGAAAATGATGAGGTCATCTGCCTTCCCACCCCCAATCTCTCAGACGTGAACCACAGAGCCATCACACGCCAAGCACGCACAATGGCAAATGACACTGGGCACTATGACATTATTCAGAATTACCATGCATATACATATGTACATACATATGTACTTTTCCTCTCACATACACATATGAAACCAAACTCATTCACATAGTATACTGAAAACCACACACACTTACAAGTCAAATGCTTTTACATACACAACTGAAAGACTCTCACACATACTAGTGAAGTGTGCTCATACACACAGTTAATATGCTCTCATATAGTATTGTGAAAACCTTTTATATAAATTATTGAAAAGTTTATTTGATTATTGATGAATATGATGTTAAGGACCTCAACGGGAGGTTGACATATTACAATTAATGTCAATAAACAATGAATGTTGAGAAGTATGTCTGGTGTTTCTTAAATCACTGTAGTAATGAGATACAGATTAATAGTTTGATGTTCATATTTGTAACAGACTAAAGTACAATTAAATGTACCAAGGCTTACGCTTGCAGGTTATGTTAAAATGGCTTTATTTTACCATGTTAAAAAAGGAGAGTAATTCATTTCAAACTGCCCAATATTTAACACAAAAACATAAATAGCATATAGTTCATACTCCTGTGGAACAGGACACTTTGCCTGGAGGATTTAGCAGGAACATTCATATTGATGATCCAGGTACAGGTGAGTTGGTGCACAGGGTTATGATATGAACTAATACAAAGAATGGAGGACAACACTTTAAGAGATGTTAAGATTAAGGCTGCCAGTATAGATTATATTCAATATAAAAGATCAGAATAATAGAATAGAAACAGTGTTTCAACTCAATGTGTACTCAAGTGTACAGTGTGTTATGGCAAACTGCATCCCCAGACTCCTCTCCACTTTTTGACCAGAGGTGCATTCTGGTAATTGGAGAGGAAACATGCCACAGTGATGATTGATGCTCCCTGAGATGGAGAGGGGAATTTCAGTATCAAACAGTTTGTTTTCCTTGACCCTCCTGATTAACCTCTCCACATGGACTCTCAAACGAGCTGACATTTGGTTTCCTTTAGACAGAAATGGAGGCCGGTAAACTTTGCCAGGGACAAGGTCATCTACTAGGAAGCCCTTATCAACCATAACAGCCATGTCGGGGGACAGGAGAGGTATGATGTCTGATTGCCTGAAGATCTCTTTGTCACTCACAGAGCCTTCATANCATAAGTTAAAGCACCATGTGGGTCCAGCAGAGCCTGCTATTCTATCATGCAGTAGTGGAGAGCCTTCTGCGCTATGGTATCTCTGCATGGTTTGGTAACCTGACAGTACAGTCAAAGGCCCAGACAGCCGTGAAAATCATGGGAGTCCGTCAACATCCCAGTCCTCAGGCTATTTTTCAACACACCATAATCAGACAGGCCCAAACAATCATCTCAGACCCAACTCATGTTCTCCACCCTGAGTATCAGCTCCTCCCCTCAGGCAGACGGTACAGAGTTCCCCTAAGCAGGCACCACCGTCCCCTGTCCATTAAAGCCCTTAACACCACCTAGGCTGAGAATATGTTGCTACAGCTGTCATTCTTGTCATTGATCACTGTTACATATGGTACTATGTGTGCACTTTTTCTGATGTAGACAGGCCGGTATTTGGTGTTGTTGTTGTTTTTTACTGTTGTTTTTGCATCCTCTGTGATTTGGATATTGCAATTGGCCATGTTGCCATTTCGATAATATTTCAATTAATTGTACCACTCTGAAATGGCTATAAATCGTAGAGATCTGGATTATCTATCTGCAATAAGCCTGTGAATATTCTCATTCATCCAGGTCATAGTTATCTCAAGGAAAATTGAATCGAACGCAACTGGATTTTTGGTTTTGTCTGTGAAGACGTTTCACCTCTCGTCCTCGACCTCTCATCCAAGAGGCTTCATCAGTTCGTGCTTGTTTAACCAGGGACCAGTCTAGCCTGGTTAAATAAGCACGAACTGATGAAGCCTCTTGGATGAGAGGTGAAACGTCTTCACAGACAAACCAAAAATCCAGTTGCGTTCGATTCAATTTTCCTTGAGTTATCTATCTGCACGTGCTTGCAGTTTCTCTGTCTTGCCTGGTGTAAAACCGAATGTCTTCAGGTGATCCAGCGAACCGCTGCAACCCACAGGGGTCCTGTAAACGGGGGGCTTGTAGCTGGTCCCTGGAGGCTTCAATGTCCCGTAGCATACCGTCATAGTGTTCACGGTCCACGACTACACTGTTACTGGGTACACAGTACTCGTGGTCCACAACGACTGGCACCACCTCCTCATCTGTTTGCTGGAGGATGTCTGCAGGCTCCTCCGGGTCGGACTGGACTGGCGGTGTGCTGGGTCGTGCGCCTCACTGCCAGACCCCGGACCGTGTCTGGTTCCCTGTAGTTGTTCCATTGAAATAAAGCGGGGATGGCCCCGGCCTTCAACGTCCTTCTTCCTTGTGATGTAATGCAAATATCGTCGCTGTTAAAATGGCCGCTGCACACCTTTGTGCGACTCGTTACGGTGAAGCTACCTCTCCTTATTCTGTTTGACCACCTGAGACGAAGTTCGGGGTCTTTCGGGAAGCGGTGGAAGCTCAACACGGAGTTGTATCGACTCAAATTGGATCACAGAGGAACACAACAGTGATCATGTGAGCCGTTTCCCCTCCGCTGATATCTGTACACACGTGTTAAAGTATATTTACGCTTCATGTTGACTTATCTGCAGGTCGCTGTGGTTTCGGTTCTCCATCAGCTTCGCTCAACCAGCGCGGCAGCAGGTTTGAGCCGGAAACACATATGACACCTTCGGGAAACCCGGAAGTTGGAGGACTTTCTCTTCTTCTTCTTCTTCTCCTTCTTCTTTCCGACAGACTACGCACAGATTAGTGCATTGCTGCCTCCCACTGGTATAGTAACGTCATTGCTTCTTTTGCCCTCTGAGGTGTGTTAATTTCCCCAGCTCTCTCTCTTTTTGAAGCACCCCGTAGCCCAGCAGTGTTTAATTCCCAGTTTGCCCAATTCTATAAAGAAAACCCTCCTTTCCCCAGCACAGAGCGGGCAGTGCATCAAAACATGTACAGACGCTACTTTACAACAACCTTACCCAAACCCCCGTCTTCCACCCACCACAGTGTCCACAATAAAGTGACTAATTCTGCAGAGAAGATTGATATCCCATCAACCTCCTACTCTGACAGATTTGCACATGTGGTACGTACTGTATAGGCCTAATCCTACTCTTCCGCTTTTGGGATCTCTTGAGTCATCAGTGTAAATATTTATATAGTTACCCCACCTATAAGGTGTTCCTCTGTATGCTGCAAGAATACACCTTTCACCTTTCTATATTAATTCTTTTATTGACAAGCCCACATCAGCCTCTGTCGACAGCCATCGAAGGAGAGGTGACCACGACCAGCATACAGAGGGCCCTACACACTAAAAAATGCTGGGTTGAATTTTTAACCCAACCATAAGGTTACTTGAGTTGGGTCAATTTTATGGGTTGTTTTCCGTAATATTGGGTAATTTAGTCTAACCCTACTGTTGGGTTGTTATAGCGACGGTTACGTAATTACGTAATGTGCCTGTTCTTCACGCGCTTCCCGCTCAGAGCTCCCTCTTGGAAGAAACGGCATCAGAGACGATTGTACGCTGTCAAATATGTAAGTATTTTGACTCTTTTCTTTTCACTAGTTTTTGCAACAGAGAATGCAGTGTCAACATGAGTGGCATTATCTGTANCAGGGACAAGGTCATCTACTAGGAAGCCCTTATCAACCATAACAGCCATGTCGGGGGACAGGAGAGGTATGATGTCTGATTGCCTGAAGATCTCTTTGTCACTCACAGAGCCTTCATAGAGCGCTGACACATAAGTTAAAGCACCATGTGGGTCCAGCAGAGCCTGCTATTCTATCATGCAGTAGTGGAGAGCCTTCTGCGCTATGGTATCTCTGCATGGTTTGGTAACCTGACAGTACAGTCAAAGGCCCAGACAGCCGTGAAAATCATGGGAGTCCGTCAACATCCCAG
>NTHP01000860.1:167461-194825 GCA_003416845.1 Oplegnathus fasciatus | reverse complement strand
ATTCTGGTGACCCCCAGGACCTTTGCTCTATCGCCACCATGAGGTTGATATTTTTGTCTATTAAGGAAACATCTTGACAACTAATGGATGGATTGCCATGAAATGTGGTACAGATGTCCATGCTGCCAAGAGAATGATTTTTTTTTTAACTTTGGAAATCCCCTGACTTTCCCTCTCCCGTCACCAAAGTTTACTCTGTGAAATATCTCATTACCTACCTGATGGATTGGCGCAACATTTTGTACATTCATGGTTCTCAGAGGATGAATCCTACTTTAGTAATCCTGTGACCTTTCATCTTACACCATTGTACATACATTAATTTCCCTTTCAGGATGAACTGTAATCATTTTGGTGATTCCCTGAATTTTCATCTAGTTCATCAAATCTGAACAATGAGAAATGTCCACCCCTCATCCTAATATCGATACTAGAGTAATTCCTTGTTTTGTACACAAGTTGGAATTGCCACAGGGTGGGAGTTTGACTGTTCAGCAACGATCAGCCCTCCAAACTCGGCCCTAAAGTTCCTGAATTATCATAAGTACTACAGCCGGAGTAGGAGCTTTTTTTTCCACCTGGAACTATCATACAGGAACTAAATTTAGTCCCTGGTTCCTCCCGTCGAAACACAAGTAAAGTTCCTGAGTTCTTCCAAAGGTTCTTGTTCCTCTGGGAAAGTTCCTGCAGTGGAAATGCCCTATTAGTCTTATTAAAGAAGGCCCAGTAATTTTCCAAAGCAGCTGGGCACTGTAGCTTTTAGGAAACATCACTCAAACGGGAGGAAATGGTGCATTTGTTGGGGACTATTTTCAGCTGTGGATTAATACACATTTGATGCTCCAATGAGAATATATTCATGTAGAATTGTTGTTGTTAATAGTTGTTGTTGTTGTTGTTGTTAATAGACAACAATGGAGCGCTAAAGCACAGAGGAATAATAGCAGGCTTTAAATACACAGACAGTATTCATACTCTGACTGTGACTGGGCAGTCTTATGAAATTGCTTTCCCCATAACCACTAAAATGCCAGAGGAGCCTTTAAAATGTATCCACTCTGGGTACCATTTTGGAAAAGCTCTGTTTTTGAGTGGGAGAAATACTAGCTTACTGTGGACGGAGAATCATTACCATTTTGTTCATTTGGCTGGCTTAGTGTGGCTGTATTGTAACAACCAGAATAAAAAACAATTTAGACGGCTTAACACCTGATCTGTTGGTCTTAGTACGATGAGTGTAGATATCTCTCTCTATGGTAGGGAAATAAAACTGGTTTTTCAAGGTAAATAGGTTCTGGTTTTGAAACAGTAGGTGGGGAAAAGCCATGACTGAGCAAACAAAATCGGCATGTTATGTTAGTTGGACATGTGTAAGTATTTACTGTCAAACTTACTTCCAGTTCTGTTTCATAGAAATGCTGTGATAACACTTCTATTAATTTGAAAATATTTGAGATTTTTTAGGGATGCCAAATATTGAGGATCATACGGGCCATGGTAAGACAAAGAAAAAACTTCTCAGGTTAATGTTTAATGTGATGTAGTGTGTGAGACAAATGTGCCTTTGAATGCTGTCACTATTTGCATGGCATAATTTAGACAAATGTCTATAAACAAAGACTTTATTTTAAATTTATTATGTATTCTTAATTGTAAACTGACAGTTATTGATTGTATGCTTTTGTCTTTTACTGCTTGTCATCCCTTGTAGCACCAGTAACTACAAATGGATCAGTCATGCATGATTTGTCCCTTGAGAACTGTGACATTTTAGACAATGGATTTCATAGACAATAAAAGAACTTGGTTCAGGGGTGAGTATCTGAGACATCATGACACTTAAGTTTTCGTAACCATGAATCTATAATTGTGTGAAAGTATTGTGAGAGAGTTGAGATTATTGAGATGTGTATTTTCAAAATAAAATGTTAACTTCGCTTTATTCATTCAGGACAGTGAAGAGCCATTCTATGTGGCAGATCTGGATAGTATGTATAAGAGGCACCTCAGGTGGCTCACTAACTTACCTCGAGTCAAGCCTTTCTATGCAGTGAAGTGCAACAACACACCAGCTGTTTTGAGGGTGCTGAGTGCTCTGGACACAGGTTTTGACTGTGCCAGCAAGGTACTGTGAAGTATTTCAAACATAATCTGTTTCCTTTTTCACAATCTTTGTTATGGTTGTTTCCTCCTCATTTTCCCTCTCAGTTTGCTCATTTGAAACATGCTTTGGTCTAACAGGGTGAGATTCAGCTGGCCCTGTACTGTAGGTCTTTGGGGTCAGCTTTCATGTAGGCAGCAGGTGCACTGGAAGTTTGGTGTTCAAGCAGGCCATAGCAGATTCCCGACATGTCTTTGACACAGTGGTAAGTCATCATCATAGCAATGGGACATTCTTTTTCAATTTTCTATTGATGATTTGGAGTTGTATAGCAAATGAGCGTGCACAACTGTTTGCCATAGTACATTTTTATGCTACTGCTGGGGGACAACAAAGAAAATGTTCAAATATCACACACCGTGGCTTCAAAGTGTATCAAAATGCTGCTGCTAACAGTATAACATTTTGATTGATAAGACTGATTCATATTTTTTTCAGAATTTGTTAGGATTCCAAATGAGGCTCTTGGATATTGGTGGAGGATTCTCTGGGATTGGGGACTTTCAAGAGAAATTTGAAGAGGTAAAATAAAAAAATATATGCAATGCTAGTGCTTGTTCATTGTTGCGCCTGCAGTATTTACTACATCTTAAACAATGCTTTTCCTGTTTTCCTTTAACTGCTGTGAAGACTATCAACGATCCTTTAAATGCATATTAGAAAAGGTAACATTTCTAAGGAAATTTTAGGTGTGTTTGTACCTGTCCTGTTGCACCAACTGGCCACAAGGTGGCGCTGTTGATAACTTATTTGAAGAGGTTTGTCTTGATCTGAATAATCCAAGAGAAAAAAGAATTTTCCTTCTGTTCCTCATGGTTAACAAACCAGACTGCAAAGTGCTTAACAGGTAGCCACATGGTGGTGCTGTTGGTATATTGTTTGAATATGTTGAATATGATGAGCAGATGCCCAGGGGCCATCTCTGTACCACATATGGTGTCTTCAGTGACCTAAGAATTATGGTAATTTAACATTATTGATTAATGTAGTGTGCAATGCTATGAAATTTAAAATATTTGTTTGGGGTCTATATCTGTCCCCCAAATGTGGTAGCAGTAGGATTTTGCATTGGACAGATAAGGCAGTGTTCGTCAATAGGCCACACAACCAAGGTTTTGGTAACCAATTAAGAAATTAGGAAAAACAGTATAGGTGACATCAAAAAACAAATGCATTCAATAGTTTTATGGACATCCAAATATGGTATGTAAAAAGTTTGATGAAGACTGGATGAAACAGTGTGTGCTTTGAAAATTCAAAATGGCATTAAGATTGTCCTGATGCAAACAGGCGTGGCCCATACTAGTGACTTCATCTTGATCGGTCCATGACTTATTAACACAAATTTGTAACTGGCCAGATAGTGTTTTGTACAGTGGCCCTCAGAGCTCAACGCACTGCAACTTCAGAAAACATATTTAAATAGAGAAAACAAAAGCATTTAGAAAAAATGCAAAATTGAGAAAACACAACCAAATACAGAAACACATAGCAAAGAAAACACAAACATAGATTTGATGGATGTTTTTTGAAGGCTTCTCTAAAACTGAGGGACGAGTTACTCGCCCAGAAAGTGTCAGAAGAAAGGTAATATTAAGTATACGGAAACAGAGTACCCAATAGATGTGCTTTTGCATGGTGAAAGCACACTTGATGAAGGGGCACTCCAGGAATTTAACTTATCCCTATAGTCAAAAACACTAGATCCTACACATGCCACAGTGAAACTCAATAGCCTTTTTTATTACAATGGTTCCTAACTTTTTTGTCTGATGTACGTATTGTCTGATGTATTTTTTTTTTAAAAACACAGGTGAAAAACAGGCAAAAACATGTACATAAAAAAACAAAACCCTAAACCTAACCTATACTTTTTTATGGTCAGTTATGGTCAATAGAAAGGCATTAATTGCAGGTCTGTAACACACATGGAAGTCAGACTGCAACCTCCAGAAGCCACCTAAAGAGGACACTACTTCCTGTATTGGCACTTAACGTTGGCACTGGACATAAATCTTGAGATGTGCAATTGTTCAATAACGATGTAGTTGCTTGGGATACTGGGACACAATGAACCAACCTGATTTCATCGTCATGTTCAGTAATTCAGAATTGTTTGTTTAAAATAAAACGTGGAACAGCATGGTGGAGAGTATCACCACTCCATTTGGCCTGAGAAAATTGTAAAATGGGATTTAAACAAATAGATTGTGGGAGAATATGAGAACCAGTGTGATGTGGATTTTATATTTCAATGTTTGTACTTGGCACGGTGGTGCAGTGGCTAGCACTGTCGCCTCACATCAAGAGGGTTCTGGGTTTGAACCCACCATCCTGTTCTCCCTGTGGGTTTTCTTCGGGTACTCCGGCTTCCCACAATCCAAAGACATGCAGGTCAGTTTAACTGGTGACTCTAAATTGCCCGTAGGTGTGAGTGTGAGTGGTTGTCTGTCTCTATATGTCAGCCCTGTGATTGACTGGCGACCTGTCCAGGGTGTACCCTGCCTTTTGCCCAATGCCAGCTGGGATTGGCTCCAGCACCCCCACGACCCTCTAAAAAGGATAAGCGGTATAGATAATGGTGCTCTACACAGGCTGTGGCGGGCAGAGATACCCTTCCTGAGTTGTGCGTGGTAGATTGGCTTCTCATCGATAACATGGGTGCTTTGTTAGTTTATCCACTGACTTCAATGGGTTTGAACGAGCACACATTTACCTTGTTGTGACAGCTGAGACGTGGTCTCTAGTGATGTTTCCTGCCTTTTTCCTGACTCTGGAGATGTATAAGTCCTGAATGGAGGGCAGGTTGGTACCAATAATTTTCTCTGCAGACCTGACATGTAAATTGTGTTATATAAATGAATTGCACTGCACCGATCCACCATAGGATACTTTTCTCCCAATTTAAAATGGCACTTATTGTAAGCCTGTTATATTCATACAGCCAACAGAGTTGATACAGCATATAGCATAAGCAAGCCATTACAAATCATCCACTGTAGAGTTTCTAGTATACAGAGATGGGCTGGAAATTATCTATTTTTAGAACAGTTTTTAAAAAAGACACCATCTTTAGCCCCAGTGAATGGTTTTGTGGGGGTGCAATGTAAACATTATGTCCTGATCAAGTTTTTTGGCCCTGATCCCAATCTGAATCCTCTAATTTTGGGTATCTGCCAATACTGAGTCTGATCCGATACTTATATTTACCTCAATGTTGATTAAATACAGATACAAATACGTCAGACCACAAAACTGTCTGGCAGTTTGTTGCAGGATGTTCGGGGTGTCTCTTTGCAAACTTCAAATGGGCTTCCAAATGGACCTTTTTCAGAAATGGCTTTTTTCTTACCATCCTCTCATACAGGCCAGAGGTGTGCAATATCTTACACGTTGTTGTGTGATGCACATGTTGCCCTCTGTTGGCCATAAAACCCTGTAGGTCTTTCAAGATTGCCATTGGATTCCGCACAGCCTCTTTGACCAAATGTCTTCGCTCCCAGCCAGGACGCCCTGATTTTGGTAGAGTGTGGGTGGTGCCATACACTTTCCACTTTTTAAATTATGGTCTTAACAGTGCTTCCAGGTATCTTCAGAGCCTTGTAAAGCTTTTTATGTCCCTCACATGATGTGTACTTTTCCACAGCTTTGTCACAGACTTGTTCTGGGAGATCTGTGAAGTTTGTGCTGTCTTTGAGTGAAACTGCACTTCCAAACACATGGGCCATGGTTAACAGCTGTTTTTAATCATATGATCAAGTTAATTGATTCCACACAGGTGTTGGACATTGAGTCACTGTATGATCGTGAAGGCATTTAGTTATCCCTGAGATAGTTTAAGTGATGAGTCGGTAAAGAGGTTGTATACTTACCAAACCAAGTTATTGCAATTGTTTATTTTTAATTGTCAGAATTTTTTACAATGTGTTTTACTTAGAAATGTCTACGTATTGTGTGCAGATTATTAGGAAAAATACATTGACTTATTGCATTTGAATTCCAGGCTATAGGTCAACATATTCTGAAAATTGTTCAAGATGGTGTTTTCATTTTCTATCCACTGTATGTATCTGACACACTGAAATAACAGCTGTAGCTGCTCAATCTGACACACCTTATTTGTCACAAGCTACTTGATCCAAATACTGATGGCCCTGGTTCAAATCTGTTTAAGTTTATAAGCTTAAATTATTTATAAGAAATGACTGAAAGTTGGGAAAGTTGGGAAACTGGGAGAATGTGACTCTGTGACGTGAACAGCTCGAGAAATCACTCTGTAGTCTTAACGACTCCAACAAAACTCCACTTGGGATTGTACAGTGTTGTCATAGAGCGATGCTTCTTTTACCTCTTTACTTTTGTGGCAGAAAAGCAGCGACGCACCTCACATCTGGGGACCCTACTCTATTCCCAGTGGCTTGCAGACCTGGAGTCCTCAGACGTGAGGTCCACAGTTGGACCCTCTTGTCTTGTTTGACCTTCTCAAACCCGGGAGTAGACTCCCTAACCTTAATGAAACACTGCATTCTTAAAGGACACACACTTCCTCTTGGCTCACCAAGCTATAAGCCATCAGGATCCTTACATTAGCAAACTGAAGTTACCAATTAACGTTATTAAATGGTTGGTTTTACAAAATGTTAGCTAACTAACATGAGCTATTTTGCCTTAGCAACTGATGAGTTGTTAGCTACACTGCCTTACAACAATAAATACTCATCACGCATATACTAATTTAGCAAAGAAGTTAGCAGACATTAGAAACAATGACTTACCGTTATTGCCCAGCTGAATCTGTGATGGATCTCCCGCTCACACCAGTACCATAAGCTGATGAAGCAGCAGCTATCAGTCTCCTGCAGTCCTGGCTTCGACATCCCACTCCGAACTCCACCATATTGCCAGGAACCCTCCTGTCTAAAACAAGCACTGCACACGACCATTTTTCATTAGCAACAGTGAAGTCCCGCCTCCTCACATGCACAGAAAATGCATCCAGGCATGAAAACTAGCCCTGCTCCATTTCCTGTTTGGAAAACTGTGGGCTGAAGGTCCTGACAGGCTGGAATTTGTGCAACCTGCACAAACACAATAATTCACCATGATTGTGAACCAGTAGTGATTTTGTGCATTTATGTTGTGCACATTGATCTGACGAGACAGTGTCACTGTAGCTTCCCAGTTAGCTAACGAAACCTTAGCTTTAGCTTACCGGTCTAGAAGAAAAGTGACCACCTCGGCGTGGCTTTTCAGCCCTTGAAACTCCTTCAGCCGACTCCAACGAGCAAAAGCTGAACCAATGTTCACCCTGGTCCTGCTCCTCCTTTTGTCGCTGAGCACTCAGGATTGGTAACGGAGTGAAGCCAGGCACTTACTGTCAAACTTTCCTTTTTTTCCACACTAACTGGCTCTATGGTTCCACTGGTTCCATACTAACTAAGACTCTTGACCGCTGACGACACAGAGATACCACGTGATACCAATGGTGCTATACTATTGGCTCACAAGCCTTCTTAGAAACGGGAAACAAAACATTCATTTTGGACCTGTCAGAATTTTTAAAATGATTAATTCACAATCAAAATTTTTTTTTTTTTAGGAAAAGCCAAACTTCCACACATTTCTAAAAGCTCTGTAGATGTGTTATTTTTTAACAATTATTCATCTACATAAAAATGTTATGAGTAACACCTTTGATATATATATATATATATATATATATATATANTTTTTTTACCACAGTTGAGCTCTCGAACAGAGGAACAAGATATATCAGGGTTTGGATACATACACAATACTTGTTAGTCACATTCATTGTTGGTTTTGTATTTTCATGGGTTTTATTGACAATAAGAAAAATAGAATATCATCAGACCTATCTTTTGACGATAATATTTCAGTTTCATTGACCTTGATCTGATTTTTTTATTTTTTTATTACATCTGTGTTTATTTTTCCCTACATAATACAGTACCTGTACTCTGTTCCATGCTGTGATCACGGTGTTTCCAGGTGCGAATTGTCTTTTGACCACTAGATGTCCTCCTGCATTTACTGACCGCTTCATCATGACAGCTGCTGGTTCAACTGTGGACAGGGATTCTGTTGTTGTCTGTAGCGCGCGCGCACACACACAGACACACACACACACACACGCGCGCACATGCATAAGCACACCGAGCTTACTGGCCACGCCCCTCTCGTGAATAATTCATCACCTCCCGTCGACCGGAGGAGACTCGTGCCACCGGAGCTCTTCAGACGTCAGCTCGTGCCCACCGGAGGAAGGAGAATAATGGTCATAATATAATCACCCGTCTATTGATGAGGAGATACTAATATCCGGTAATGAATGGGGAATTGGGAAGAGTGGGAATCCGCCTCACGCACACCGACTCCGTGGGTTTGTACCGGGGGATTTACGGAGGAGTACACACCGAGGGCTTGATATTAACCCGACCGTGACCGACCTATTATCTGCTGCTCTGACGTTGTTCTTATCGCCGGTGATTTGAGGGAAAACAAAGGCTCAAGGTGGGTTTATTGTATTTCCCTTGTATTTGTGTGCCTATGTAGCCTGTGTGTGTGTGTGTGTGTGTGTGTGTGTGTGTGTGTGTGTGAGCGCGAGGGAAGGAGAGACAGATATTGTAGTAAGATGGTTTGTGTGTGTGAAGAACGTGCGTGTGTGTGTGGAGGCTCACATATCCCACCGCCACAGCCATAAAATCAAAGAAATCAATAACTACTATCTATAATCATATTAATAATAGTGATAATTTCTGTTGTTTATTTATTTATTTATTCATTTATTATTATTATTAATTGTATTGTTGTTGCTTTATAATCATTCTAATGTTGTCCCTGGTAATGGATGTGATGACTACTCACACAGCAGCTATGAGTTACTGCAGAAATATTGTGGTGACAGCATAAATCATCACTTTAAAATCATCTTAAATACCACAGAAACACACATTTCCATTCTGTCTCGATGGTATTACACACAGCTGTATAACACAACCTGCAGCTGACATCATTTCACCTGTGATTGTAACCCAGACCCCAGCACAACACTGTGATTGTACTGGGAGGAGTGGGAAAGAAAGTAGAAAATAACGGTGAGGAGATGGAGCGTGGTCGTAGGCTGGAACAGATAACCCTCGCGAGGAACTGTGTGTATGTATTTGAGCGAAAAGGATTTGACTTTTCCCGCCCTTTTCCTAACTGCCATCCTCGTTTCTGCCCCGTTTTCTCCCACATTTTGGTCCCGTTTCCAATTCTCGTTGCTTGTACCGGGCTGGATGTGTGTTTGAGCCAGCTGGTGGTTAACAGTTGTTTTGGCAGGACACATAAATCCTTTGTGTGCAAATGACGGGATTATCTCTCACAATACTATGGCCATTATTAATCTATATCATTCTGCTGGCTCTGAGTGTGTGTGCTGGCTGTATAGACATGATTCTGTCTATCTGTCTATCTGTCTGTCTATATAACTGTCTACAAATCTATCGAGCTATCTATCTATCTTTTCAAGGGTGTAGGTTTGGTTTCAGAAGTTACCAATAGTTACCAATAAGGGAAGGTAGCCTGTATGTCGCCTGAGAGGTGAAACTCAGGGCAAAAGAGGTCTGGTAGGCGCTTGCTGCTGCTTGTTAATGTCATCGCTTTTGAAATGATGTCCTTCTATCTGTCCTTATCTAGCTAGCTACAGTAGCTAGCAAGCAAGGCTTCATAAGTATAGTGGTCTTTTTTTCTTTTCCTGTAAACTTTGGACATGTTTGTGCCGAGGCAGGTCGCTCTGACCACGTCGTTTCTTTTGTTTATTTTGTCTCCTCCCAGCCTCTCTCTCTGGCTTCTTTTCCTAGACAGTGGCAGTGCAGATGGGTGTAATCCCATGTTAATCTGCCTAACCCTGTAGCTCATAGACTGGGTTTAACACTGCTCTGATTAAAAGTCCCCCCCGCCATGTCAGTCATTAGTTTAATTAGATCACTCACACAGCGTCCCTGTGCTAATTAAAGGAATAAAAAACATAAGGACTTGGTTAAGTGCCATGGCAGTGTCATGTGACAATTCATTTTTTCCTCATTTTTTAACACTCCACAAATTCAGTATCAGTTCTGACACTTGCCAACTTGTCACCTGCCAAAATAAATATATTCTTAAATACATTTTTCCAAACCTGTCTCTCCTCCCATCTTGAGCACTGAGTGCTAAAAATAAGTGATATGATATTCACAAAATAGTGTGGTAACTAATCCACAGTGTTAGTGTACAGTGCCCGCGTGAACACAGTTCGTCATTGTGACTTCCTGTGGGAAGAAACTGTCGGAAGTCGTCCATGTGTGATTTAATGCTCCAGTATCATTTTCCATATGGCGAGAGTGAGAATAGAGTGTGGACGTCCTGACTGGTGTCCTTGATGATCTTTTGAGCTTTCCATATAGCAGAGGGTAATGTATCTATCATGGCGTCGTCACTTTTTCAGCTGGCCTTCAGCAGTTCGCAGTCCTAAGCAGCCCAGTTGCCATGCAGTAGTGTAAGGCACCCTGTGAGAATACTCCCAGTGTGTTGCAGGCACAACTTGAAAAAATACATAATATTACCTGTTAGATGATGTTTTTTACAGGGCCTCCATCTCAGACTTATTCCTGATCATCTGTTGTTTTCAGTAACTCCATAAGTAACTAGTAGGACAGTTCTCTCTCACCGTCTTCCGGATCCCACGTGCTAAATCAGCCAAATGGCCGGTAAGAGCTGAGTAGATCCAACCATGCTCAGGGACGGCCCAGGAATAAAAAACAGCTTTGGACTTCTGACTTAGACCAGCCCACCAAAACCCACCCATATAGCTCACGTGACACTTAACAAGAGTAAAGTGGTAAAAAGGGATTTGATTACATAAATTATGTAGAACAATATAAGATATAGAAAACCACGTATAATGTTTTATAATGATGTTTTTATTCATTCTTATTATGTCACTGTACAATATTATGATTGTTATTTACTCCAAGTCGGATCAGATTCTGTGGTAATGTTGGCTGTAGTGTGTGAAGTTGTGAGGTTGAGTACATTCTCAAAAACTGCCACATTAGTTGTTTGTGTGTTGAATCAGCTAAAGTAATATCAACAAAAATGGAACATTAATAAGTAAGGTAAATGGTATTTATTGCAGTGCTATTTACATTGTATTATATTGTACAGGTATTGTATTTCTCATGTTCCACCCTCTCTGTACTAACTACAAGTATCAGTGTAAGATTAGAATTCAAACTGGACAGTACAACAATAAATACAGCACCAAACATAATTCATTACAGTAGCTTTCCTTCCTTTATTGGATCGCTCTGTGACATAATTCGAAGGTAGTCACAAAAATGAAATACTTTCAGTACTTTGGTTAATTAGCATATGAGAATTTCCGATGAAACCAGAGCAGAAGACAGAGATTGATACGGTCTCCTGTTGATCTACTGTAACCCAGATTATTTTATCCCTGCAGTCGTCTGCCAACTGCTTCAGATGCAGAACCTTGACTGGTGTTTTCACTGGACTCACTGGGAGCTGTGGTCCTCAATCTGCTCCTCCTCTCTGGTTGTTGTCTGCAGAGCGCTGCATGAATATCAAGTTAGCTGTTTTGAAGCACTGGGATTCTTCCGTTTCAGAGGATTTTAACTTCTCCTCCCTGAGCTTTCCGGCACCCCTGTGAAACAGGTCAGCAACGGTGAAAAACGACAGAAGACAGGGGGGCCACACACAGACCGGCAGCACACAAGAGCTGACTGTTGGCATGGTAAATCAAAAAGGTCCGCCGCATGCTGCCTAAAATTCATGACAGTGCAGACTGTACTCTATATCCACGTCTTGCTCAAGCTAAAAGTGATTTACTTCCACTCAATACCAACAAATCCTGTTCGTGTGCCCTGCCTTCTTGAAGCCCAAAAGGTGCACGATTCTATACTCAAAAACTCAAAAGTTCAGACCCAGTATCAGGGTTTGAGCCTGAGCGTGCCATTGTATGTCCCCATATGTCCCCTTTAAACAACCTCCCTGTGCCCAATTGCCCCCCATAAAATCAAATGCAGAGTTAAAGCTGTTTGTCATTTTTATTTTATCTGCCACATCAATATTTATTTCACAAGTTAGCCAAACTACATAATAAACTGTTACCTTGTAAATGTGCACTGCAAACCAGTGTCTGTATGCTCGGCCAAAGATGGCTCGTCAGAAAGGGAACCCCACTCTGTACCGTGTCGACTCTTGAAAAGTTAGTGAGGTTTGTGTCTTCTTGGTCTTCAAGAAGACCAACAGAGTGAGTCTCTCGGTCAATAAACAACCCGCGCACATCATAATCCAGCCTGGTACGATATAGCTAGCAGTCGAGTCGAGCCGAGTACTGACCGATGGCTGATGCTGGCAGATCCTAAACAATAGCCGGGGACTGAGAGCTGTCAACAGGATCAAATTAGGTGATATCTTCAGCTTTCATTGTCAGAAGTGACTTACCAGATGTTTGTTTACTTATTACCAAGTACACAACTACATAGCATTCACCACTAAATATGATTCCTCTTTTGCAGGTAATGATTGGAGTGCAGTATCACAGTAATGTAGCTATTAACAGTAAGTGTGAGCTTCAGTAAATGGGGCTGGTTTTGTAGAGACAGATGAATTATCATGTTCTTGACAAGTTGACTTTTTATATTGACATATTTTTATTTACTGTTAAACCCTAGCTGAACAAAAGGGGTGCACTTGACCACCTTATTTTTTTATCCATATGATTTTATAATTGTAATAATAATTCCTAAAATTCACTTTTGTTTAGAGTAACTAAAATGAAAGTAAATGTGTAAAACAAAATGCCTAAAATAATATGTTTAAGATCAACTCTCATATCATTTTAATATTATTTACACAGTCTTGTTTGTTGTGTTGTAAAATTAGTAAGGAAACCACTAACTGAAGTAAATGGAAGGAGGTTTGGTTTAATATCAAAACATATAAACTCATAAAGTTTTATTTAGTTTCCTTATGTCTCCACACAGGAGGTGTTTCTGAGAGGTGAAGTCCTCAAATTCTAAACAGCTTCCACTCTCAGCCACTGGGGGGCGCCTCTGTGAGGTGGCCTCAAGAAGCTTTAAATGACTTCAAAGAGTGTAAAAGTGAAAAAAGTTTACAGCATGAAGAAAGGGTCAAAGATGAGCATATCAGACGGCCCTTTGTTTGTTTATCTACTGAAAGTTTTTTTTGACACACACACACTCCCTTCCTGTGTGTGGGCAAGCTGAGGGAGTCCTGAGCGATTACAGGAAGTCAGGATTGGCTTCTCTGGGGAAGAGAGATAAGAGTCTGATAGAGTGTGTGTGTGTGTGTGTGTGTGTGTGTGTGTACACGTGTGCATGAGTCTGTGTGGGTTCAGTTGAAGGCAAAGCCATCTGCACTCAGCTATTGCTAATAACAAACACACATACAGACACACAACCAAGCCCAAACCAGTTCTGTACTGTGTGTGTGCTTTGGGTTTAGTGTGTGTGCTGTAGGTGTGTTTCTGTTGTTGTGTAAATGATACTGGCCGTTTCCTCTGCTCATAGCAAGCAGCAACTCTCTTTGTGTGGCTTGTTAAAAGGGGAAATCCCTCTGAGGTGTTGAGGAAGGGGATGCAATCAGTCAGTGCAAAACCCAGGTTGACCTACAGAGAAGCAGGGTGGACAGCATTTCCCGGCATGCCTTGGATCATCTGAGAATTCCCATGAGGAACTAGTGAAGTTGCTGGAGAAAAGGACGTCTGTTCTGCTGCACAAACACACACCGATAATAAGTTATATCTGGGAACAGGTAGAACCGGTAAGAATTTGAATTGAATTTGCATGTTGTTCAGCAACACCTTGGACTCTTTGCCTCAGAGCTGCAGCAACTGTTCATTTAGATTATGTGTCTACTGAAGTTACTACTGCGCATTACAGTTGTTACAGCTACAGACCAACTTCAACAAGACTAAGAGTTTATATTACACAGAAATAAGTAATGCAAAGTCAATACACAGACATGTTAGACAGCGCTCATCATCGGGGACGGGAATATCTTTTGGAACATTTGCTGTGTTTCCATGACACAGTACGGCTCGGCTCGGCTCGGCTCAGCTCACTTGGAACAGGTCTTTTTTGGTTTCCCATTGTGAATAGTACCTGGTACCTGGTACTTTTTTTGGTATCACCTCGGCCGAGGTTCCAAGCGAGCTGAGCCGATACTAAAAGGTGACGTTAAAACACTGCAGACCACTGATCGGTCAGAGAGTCGTCTCGTCACTAGAATCGTATTAAACTTGCGTAAAATCAGCATCTCGATGAGGACTGCTTTATGGAGCCCTGATGAACGAGCTAGCTAGCTAATAAGCTAACACAAAAGCAGATAACATTAGTTAGTGCTATTGTTGCGCTATGTGCTAGTGTTTACGTCTGTTACGTTACATTGTTGGTTCATATTGTGTTGCAGTAGTTCGTTTCACAAGGCATTGCTATGACAATCAGCTAAGAATCCCGCTTGCAGTGGAAAACGAAGTCGAGAAAAGTACCTGGTACCAAAAGCGAAGCGAGCCGAGCCGAGCCAAGCCGTACCATTCAGTGGAAACGTCGCTATTGTGTCCCATCCCTCCTGTAGAACTTCAGAGACTCGCAGAATCAATGCCAAGCAGCACTGAAGCTCTTCTGGAGGCTTGTTGTGGCCCAACACCTTACTAAGACATGTTATGTTGATTTTTACTTTAATTTATCACCCATGTGTGTGGTCGATGATGCTTTATACCAAAGGAACATGAAAGGAAAACGTTTACAGTATCATTGGATAATCTAGATTTCTACCGACTGATTTCCCATCATACACTTGCTAGTCTGGACAAGTTCATCTGTTGTAAGCCACCCTTGATAAAGCCTTTATAGATATAGAGTGGATTATCATTTGTAACTAATGGCTTTAATAATTGTTAATGAATAATTCATCATTGCTTTATACATCCATTATAAACCATTAATAAAAAAAAAATCTGGGGTTGCAAGGTTGTAAAACCACCCTTTGGCCAGTGTCTTTTTATTTGGTACAACAGTGTTAAGGGGGGGGTACAACAGTGTTAATAGCCACAAAAATACACCAGCAGATAGGCGGGTCAGTAAAAAAGTGGTAGAAGTAGATTTCAGTTAGGATCAGTTGCAGGGAGAAGAGTATAGGAGAAGAATGTGTGACTGAACAAGAAAGCAAGACATTGATAGCAAACATGACTAATAATTCACAGTGTGATTCAGACTAGATACGGGAAGGATTACAATACGGCATATGGAATCCTGACCACTGAAGGCCATCAGCTCAAGCACGCATCACCATTATTCAGATCACAACAGGCACCCCGCCTAATCAAAGACAAGAGAGACATGACTTGTGGGGACAGAGATATTACCTAGAATCTGATAAGCTCCCATTCACAAATCACATAGGTGAGGTCTGCATCAAGAAGCACTTCAAAAGTAAAGTATTCAAAAAAGTCAAATTTTAGGACATCGTCTAAAAAACCTACTATGGATAATTCTAGTTTGCACTCACCACCTCTGTTGTAGAGATTTTGGGGGAAAAGGGCTCAAGCAAAACAACGTATATCGGGGCAAGCTGCACGAGCCTCCTACAGTTTTATGGATCATTTCAAAGGCTTGTCTGACTGAAATTAAACACAGTAACATTAGTAAGTATTTGACAAATTATTGCTTTTTTAACCAGATTATGTTGCTGGAGGAAAGTCAGGCGGAGATTTATCCTGAGGGGAACATGAATGTCTGTTTCAAATTTCGTGGCAATCTATCAGACAGTTGTTGAGATATTTCACTCAAACCCAAATGTCAACCTCATGGTGGAGCTACTGCACAGTGCTAAAGTCAGGGGATCACCAAAGGTGGAAGGGTCCATCCTCTGGGGACCATAAATATCTCTACCAAATGTCATGGCAATCCATATTTCAGTGATTTCTCTCCGTTCTTTTCTTCACATTTGGGAGATTTTTTTGAGCCACGGTCGGTGCGAGAGAACTTTGTTTAGTAGTGGTCAACATCCACTTGCAACAAAAAACAAAACAAACCACTGTGCTTGTTTTTACAAAATCTGGGTATTTTGTGGTGGAAAAAAAAGTAGAAAAAAATGATATAATAGATGTGTGTGTATATATATAATAAATAGTAAACTGCTCAGTATTTATTTCCATGAGCCAAAATGTTTACATCTACTTATAATAAGAAAAAGAGTATACTCTATAGTAGAGTATAGAATAACCTATAGCCTACACTGTTTTTTGAATTAATTATTGGAATGGTCAACACACATTTGTCCATATACTGTTTGCAGTGTGTAGCCTAATTATATAGTAGATGATAGTATTAAAAACAGTGTTGGGCAGTAATTGGGTCGTCCATCTGTGCTGTCTATGCGTGTGCTGTTGCGGAAATAAAATGGGGCCACTTTTTTGTCCGTAAATGTGCATGATGGTAGCTTACATTTGGGTTGTAAGATGTCTTGTTCACTTCTGAATAATGAGAATTTGTTATACGGGGTATAATTATTCTGACTTGTCAGAACCACACAAGTACAAGGACAACATATTAAAACCGGAGACTAATATACTGAAGGACCAAGTCAGGAGTGATTCTTTCCAAATTGATTTGTCTGTCTGGAGTTAACGACCAATTTAGCTCAACAATGAACTTCCAACATGGCTACCGCACCTAAACTTTGTGTTCTACTGGACAGATGTGAGCTTTGTGGTAATACTGTGGAATAGTGTGTAATTTGAAGATGCGAAGGTTTAGTTTTTAACAGGTAGCTGTGCTAAACAGCATCAAGCTAAGCGCTGGATGTGGGATTTAGCCAAACTTACCCTTCTGTATCTTTTCTGTTGCTCTTAGATTTGGACAAAATCTTTCCGTGTTTGTGTGTTTAATACAGAAAAAGTTAGAGGAGGTCGGATGGAGCAATAACTGACGACAGATGGTGTTTGTGTGTGTGTGAGTGAGAGAGAGAGAGAGAGAGAGAGAGACGTGCAAACACCACACTTATCTCTCTCTCTCTTTCACACACACACACAGACAAAGACTCCCATGAATGAGCTTCTCACCACATCAGCGCTGAGTCACATTTACTGGCTGCAGACGGCCATGAGTGACTCAGATCAGTTTCTTCATTTGCCACATCTCTCTTTAATTTTATATGTTTCACGATCTGTTGTTTCCTGTGTTTTCTGCTTAAGAGGAAAGAACACAGAAACAAATACATTCATTAAAGTACCTCAAATTACCAACCTGATGATTTGATTTATTGTCCATATTAGGGAATCATTTAGTTTTTCATATGAACTCTTAAACTTGAAAGACTGAGAAAGACATGAAATACCACATGATACAGTAAGATACACACAAGTCTGTTGTCCTGTAGTGCAGATATCACACATACACACTCTGGTAGTTTGTAGTGTAATGGAATTGTGGTAAATCCTCAGTACCTGTGGTATTATATTACACTAGCATCTATGTTTAAAGCTGCAGTAATGAATGTTTTTATATTAACAATGGATGAATTGATTATGTTTAATGTAAAATGAGTCGCTCACGCAGCTTTGCAGTTTCCCCTGGCTCTGCGGAGCGTTTCATTGGTTTGGTTTTACGATGATCAACTTCGCTGTTTTGGTTCCCTCTCACCACTCTCATCAATGTGATTTTTCAAATACAGCAGGCAGCTGTTATAAATAACCTCGCTGTGTGCTACCTGCCCAACACCACACAGCAGACACATAGTTAGTGGCTAGCTGGTGAAAAAGTGGAGCATTTAACATTTTGTTTTAGCCGTAAAACAGTTATGATGATATGTCAGTGTTCTGTTTACATCTTATTCTGCTGCTCACAAGTGGCCAAAAAG
Organism: Oplegnathus fasciatus; assembly: GCA_003416845.1. Lineage (NCBI taxonomy): Eukaryota > Metazoa > Chordata > Actinopteri > Centrarchiformes > Oplegnathidae > Oplegnathus > Oplegnathus fasciatus. The sequence continues at coordinate 176,716 of NTHP01000860.1, read as the reverse complement.
TAAATGATTGCTGCTTTAAAAAAATCTGTGAATGAATCTACTAATTCAGTATATATTATATACTCTATATTGTCGATGTAAAAACAACACTCTGAAAACTTGCATGGAAATGTGTGAATATGGAATGAAAAGTCCAAGAATTTGGAATAAATCTTTAGAGAATGAAAGTCTGACAGTATAGTTATATCATTTTATATTATTTAATTTTCATTCCATTGTTGTTCTGTTTTATTAATTTAGGTTATTAATATATCATCTCTCTCTGTCTACTTAACCAGACACAAAGGAGTCTTAGGCTCTATTTTCCCAGCCACTGTCTAATTTGTCCTCAGTGCATTTACATAAAAAGCCAACATTTTTCTTTTCCGGACACATGTACTGTCATAGTAATGTATGTTCTGCTGTTCAGTCATGCGTGCGTGTGTGTGTGCATGCGTGTGTCTGGATGCAGCCTTGGTTTTCAGACTCAATCCCATCGTTCCTGCTCTCTTGTCATCCAGGATTAGCACATTACACACGTCGCGCACACATGCGAGGCTGAGCTAGCCCCTGCTGTGTGTACATGATATCTGAGGAACAAGATGACATCTAACTGCTGCAACTAGAAGCTTCCTCAGACGGAAATTAAGCTTATTCCTAGACTAGCCGTGCAGATAGTTTTGAGATATCTGCTGCTGAGACAGGTTCTACCAGGAATGAATGTTTGTTCTGTTAAATGAGTTTCGACGCTATGCATTTCTATTTTAGTTTAAATACAGATATGAAGTGTTGTTTACTGACTGGTCTGTCAGCGACACGCTGTGGAAATCATTTTATCCGTTCCCCTCCCTCTCATAAACACACACACACACACACACACACACACACAGCATCTCGGCATGGCAGGGTTTGTCCTTGTGCAGTCACCTCTCTCTTGCTCACTCTGGCAGCAGAGTTTTCAAAGCACCTGACCATGTGACTTAAACCTCAACTGAAATATTTCGACTGGAAAATTAGCGTCACCGGCTGTTTATCTTGATGAACCGAATTTGGCTAAAATCGGCGCTACATTTGGATGACACAGAATCAGGCATACACACAGCTCTATAAATCTGACAAAAAGAATGCGTACAGTAGTTTCAGTCTAAGCGAGCATCGGTGAGCAACACAAGCAGAGCTGTTTTCAGTTTAAAAAAACACTCAACATTTTGCTGGTGAAGCACCTCTACACTGATGTTGTTAAAAACAGTATTTTGTTGATGCTTAGGTCTTATGGCCTAGGGCACCAAAACACAGTAGAGAGACTGAGACAGGAAAGGGGTTAATGACCAAGCTGCTGTAATCACTGGTGGTCAACAGAGGGGGACAGAGGTCAGTTGTCACTTATGCAGCTTAAAATGTGCTTTAACCCTGATACATGTTGTATGTGGCACAGTCATACCACGCTCTTTGAAGACGCAGACACTATCTTTAACTCGCTGTCTTTCTCACAGTCACACAGACATAACAAGAATTTTTCTCAACATTTCTCTCAGTAATTTGTGTGTGTGTGTGTGTAGTAGAATAGTAATTTTCTGCTCTGATGGGTGACTGCACGTGAGTAATTGACTTAATTAGGGAGAGAGAGAGAGAGATTTGGTTTTCAGCTCATCTCAATTCTTATTTTGTGTTTTGTGAATTTGGTCTTTGCAGAATGTTCTTTGATCAGGGACTTTGATCAGATAAAGAGCTATCTGTAACTTTTACATTAAAATAAAACATTCAGATTTGGAAACTACTTTCAGAATCTGAATTCTGAAGAGGAAACATATCTCTCACTAAAATGTAGAGCAAGAAATGTCATTGCAACTGCGATCTCCTACATTAATTAATGTCTTTTTCATACATATCTCTCGTGTACACACACTTTTTTGTGATTTAGGGGGAAATTGTATCGATTTAGATTAACCTGACCTTAACCATAACCACCACATGCCTGTAACCCCAACCCATAGCCTTAATCTAACACTAACCCTAAACCCAACCCAAAATAAAGTCTTAATCCTAAAATATAATTGTTTACCTGGCAGATGTTTGTCCCCAAATGGGAGGCAAGTCCTCATAATGTGACTTCGTGACCAGATCTTTTTCTGCACATGATTAATACAAGTACACTGTACACATGCCCTCTGGTAATCTAGATTAGATCTCCCTTATGATCTTAAAGACGAATGGAGTTACCATCTTTTACTTTTTCCAAGACTCCATAGTAAACAAGTAACATCCAAATTTAAGATATGCATCAGAAATCTGCTTTTAAAGCAAGGTTAGTCCTCGGCAGCCCTGTATTATTCTTCATCTGTGAAGATGTACGAACAAGCACAAACATTCTCTGGTTGTGCCTTTAAGTTCAAACTACTTTTGTTGGTGGTGGGTGGTGCGTGCATTATGTTATATAAATTGCACTTGAATTAATTCGAAGGAATTACCTGTTAGTTCGTATTTAGAATTTGAATTTGAACTTGAAATAGTGACAGCCCAACTACAAAAGTATATAAGTAAATAGGGTTATGTTAGTGATGTTTTAACTCCCTTTCGCAGGCAACAGTATTGCAACTTCTATTAAAATTATATATATACGCTTTAGAGCTGAAACGATAGCAGATAAATCGATGAGTCAATTGACAGGAAATTCATCTGCAACAATTTTGATAAATGATTAATTGTAGTTTTTTAAGCAAATTCGCCAAGCATTCACAGGTTCCAGCTTCTCAAATGTGAATATTTGCTGGTTTTCTTTGTCTTCTATAATAATAAACTGTTGATCAGACAAAACAAGGCATTAGTGAGCATTTTAACGTTAGCTAACGGTAAACATTAGTCAGCAAATGTTGCCAAGCAAATGGGCAAAAAAGTAAAATTGGGTTTGTCACTGAAGTCACAGTACCGTACTCTTTTCATCCAGAGTGGAGAGGAGTTTAAAAACGTGGAAAAAATATATATTTTAAAATGTTTTATAGTTTTGAAGGTAGAAGGCACACAGAGAATATTGACAATACAAGAGAGGTTTGTATTTTCAGCCTGGTATTTATTTAACTAATACAGTGGAGTATTTCTTTTTAACCTAACACACTACAAAAAAACATTATTTAGCTAGCCTTCAGGATTGGTCACTTGGCTGCTGCCTAACAAACAATACTGCGTTAACGGCATATAAAATCCCAGGGGGGAGAACTCACTCTGTGTAAGTTGTGTAAGTCTGTAGATGTCATGGATGCAAAAGAAAAAGGCTATAATACTTTATTACATTTATTTAGAGGATATAACACCAACTCTACTTAACGATGATACCCAATTGACAGTTTGCGTCATTTAGTACTTATATTCTGTTTAAAAATACAGACATTGATAAAACTACTACAATGTGTGTGTGTGTGTGTGTGTGTGTGTGTGTGTGTGTGTGTGTATGTGTGTGTGTGTGTGTGTGTGTGTGCATGCTTGTGTGTTGTCCATGTGTGAATTAGAAACAAGGAAGTGACTGTCTGTACTTTTTATATCTGCCATCTGTTCACTGCTCTTATCATTTCATTCTTGGCATACACACACACACACACACACACTAACAGAAAAACATGATTTCTCTCAAAATCAAATTCAAATCACCTCTATAATGTGACGGGGAGTAGGTAGACAGAGCAGCATAGAACATCAGTTACAGACAGATACTTGCTGCATCAGTGTGTGTGTGTGTGTGTGTGTGTGTGTGTGTGTGTGTGTGTGTGTGTTGGATATACTGTCTAACTGAAACGGTTGTATGACAGAATCAAATGGTTTGATCCAGATGTTGGGGAAGTTGGGGATTAAATCAACATCACAGACCTTCTGTACCTTTCCTGAGTGTTGAAGATGTAGTTGGTGGAGTGTGTAAAGGCTTTTCCTGTAAGAGTCACATGGAAGCTCTTTGTTTCTCTAATTAAATCAGCTTTTGGTCAGTTGTTGCTATAGTGACCCATATCTGAAGTCCTGTAGTCTTTTAACAGCACACACACACACACACACACACAGAGAGAAGCTAACCAGCAGGCGAACAGGGTTATATTCAAATACACATTCTCATTAACGGATCGCTTAGCAACGGCAGACGGTTGCCTAGCAACAACATTACCAGCCAGCAAGTTGGGTGTGTTCAAAAGTGACACTGTAGTAAAAGAAGATAGGGGGAGTGTGTGTGTGTGTGTGTGTGTGTGTGTGTGTGTGTGTGTGTGTGTGAGAGAGAAAGAGCAATAATTCTACTGCCAGTTGGACAAATGAGATATTCTGCAGAGTCAGCTGTTTAACTGCAGAACACTCATAAAGTATGTATTTAAAACGAGCATGGTCATAAACACACAAACAGACTATGTAGATTCTGTGTAGACGATTCTTTCATCCAGTGTGGGTTGAATTCAAAATCACACTAAAGGCCTGGTCACAACAGAAATGTTTGTTTGTAAAAGCTAGGTGACGTAGTGACTACTCGGAGGAGGGCTAGTTAGTGTACTACCACGCCGGCCAGCTGGGAACTTGCAAGCGCAAGTCAGTCAACAGTTCTCTGAGCTTCTTTCTATCGTCTTTGTACTGGAACGTTTACTCCCTCTGGCATTTTGTTCTCAGGATTGTACCTCATTTCATTCAATGAAGAGTTTTATTAAAGAGGGGGAAAAAAAGCTAATGAGCTTACTAACTGCTACTAACTCGTTTGGTTGCTGACAGGACAATAATTTCACAGTTTATTCAAAAGACGTTTTTGTACACCTCTTGTCTCATTGTCTGCAAACCATGTCTCTTTTGTGGAGCAGTTTATACTCAAACAGAGGAGGTTAAATAAAAGTGCTAATAAAATACAAAGCTAATAAGCAACGATAACTTAACTGACTCAGTGGCTTTCTGTTACCTCAAAGGTCAGCACTGTCCAGACTACTGGTCTGCAGCGCAAATTTGCAAGTCAGAGTTCACCAAAGTTGAACTTTGCACAGATGTACTTCGCAAGTAAATCTACTAATCGCAGTGATTCCATTGGAATGAACTGATTTCGCCATGAAATGTTGCCATTTTAAATGCTGGTGTGACGCAGCCAGGCCTTCTGAATTATCTAAGTGAATGAATAATTTGAAATGTTGTGAATTTGAATTTGAAAATGTCAAATTGTGGCAAACAGCAATGCATGCTGCTGACTCTCCCGCCCTCACAGCCCCAACTCATGTTGAAAGCAATCCACAAACTGCACCGCTTTTTACCAGGAGGTGTCTCAATTTTAAAACTTATGGCAACAAAATAGTTGAAAAATGTAAGAATCATGAAGAATTCTACATACAGTAGCTTCAACAGTGAACTTAAAGGACTGGAGACAGCCTGGCTGTGTTCGAAGGTTACAGGATGTTCCTACCAGCACCTCTAAAGCTCACCTATGAACACGTTATATCTCTTTTGTCTTTTTTCTCTTTTAATCTGTTTGAAAATCAAGTTTGAAAAAAACAAAAACAGGGGTGTAGAGTTAGACAGAAGTGAACTTAACAGACCTCTGTAGCCCGCTACTCATCTCTGCTTGAGGCTACCACTACTACATAACCGAATCTCCGACTGAACTGTATTTGAGGTAGGCACCAGGTTTCTACAGGGAAGAACAATGTGTGGAATAAAAAAGACGATATCTCTGGTTCTACTGCATCGATTTTGATGTTGTTATAGGAGTGCAAATCAATGAAGTACTCTTTTAACATTATGAGAGGAATAAATAAATACCTATACCATGGTTATTAAAATCAGTCCACGTCGGCCCATGTACAAATTCCAAGTCGTGGCACTGCAGAATGGAACAGGTATCCATGTTGGGTTGGTCTTTTGAGATACTCCGGGGCTCTGTTGTTGTTATTTTATGTAACGCACTGAGGACTGACCGGTTCTGCTCCTTAGAGGTCTTAAAAAAATCTGAGCAGTAACAAGGACTTTGCGGGGACACATAGAAGGACATTAAATCTTAGTTAAATCAACAATACCAAAAATATAACACATTAAGGTGGAGGTTAAGGTGGTGGAGGGATGAGAGTATCAGCAGAGTAATAGTGAGAAGTGTCAGGTTGTAATGGCAGTGCTGTACACCTGCATGAATATGATTGGACGTTACCAGTCAGCTGGAGAGGAAATTATAATTTCCAATAGTTCGCTGACTCTCTCTCTCTCTCTCTCTCTCTCTCTCCTCAGAGGGTATTGACAGGTAGTGTGTGTGTGACCTGTCGTCGTGAGCAATCATGTTCCGAAACAGCCTGAAGATGTTGCTGGGAGGCAAAAGCCGCAAGAACAACAGCGGTCAGTACCTCTGCGTGTTAATATGTATGTCTTTATAAAATGTATCTCTGTTCTGTTTGCGGTGGCAGGTTGCAGATATATCCTTCTGGAGGTTTCCATGATTTCATACAGCGACCTCTTTCAATCAAAAACTCTGTCTGATTCTCTCTCAACAGGTGGCAGCAGCATAGAATCAGAGGGGTCAGATGTAAGGATGATGGAGGGATTCACTCGTTCGCTTCCCTCTTCTCCCCTCCTCAACCTTCGTCTGGCAAAAAGAACTGGTAGGACTATCTTTCTATCTATCTATCTATCTATCTATCTATCTCATATTCACACAACACACTCATCACACAGATGGAGAAACAGATGGCAATCTCCAGCTGAACCGTTGGTAGCTATGAGACATTAGCAACATTAGCATTAGCAAAACAAACATGGCTGCATGCCAGTGTCGCACCATATCCTGCAGACGGAACCTGATTGGATCGCTGGTGGCTCTGTGAGCTGTAATGTCTGTAGTCACACCTTCAGACCATCACAGGATATGTTGTGAGGTTGTGTTCAGAGTAACATTAGCACTGCAGCGTGCAAACTAGTGCTGACTTTCAAGAGTTGTCAAATGCAGTCTCATAGCATTAACAAACCGCTGCGCAGGGCTTTGGCATCTGATAAGCCTTCACACTCATGAATCTGTTTCTCAAACTGGACTTCTTGGATCACGACCTTACGGTACGCAGACAGCTTTAGGGGCCCTGAAAGCTTAATTTTCTCAATCAGCTTCTTACTGTCAGTGATGTGAGCCTACATGAACACACTATTTTCTGCCAACGTTAGAAAAGTTTTGATTATTTCGCATTATTTCTCTGTGCACCCATCAGGATTTAGAAACATTTGAATCAAAATCGGATGACAGTCGGTGGCTTGTTTGGCCGCTGTCAGTCAAATCTGATCACACCACACCCACACAGTACTGATGAAGCAGATTAGCTGATTTTAATGTTAAACTTTCATTCATATCAGATCAATTATTCAAGCTTGTGAGCTTAATAGTTTTGAACCGGACCCTCTGTGTTTGGATCAAGAAGCTTGTGAAAAACGTGTATCACATTTAGTAGTCTCTTATTTGGGGATCGACAGATATGCAAAATTAAAGGACTCAGATCAAGATGGGGGCCAAAAAAACATCGACTGGGACATCCCTGATGAACAGACTATAAACACTCGTTAAAAACAGTGTGAACACAGCCGCCTTTAATTTCAATCGGGAGAGACAAATTGTAAGAAGGGCTCAAGGAGTTAATATATTTGATATAGTGTGCACAATAGGAACATAGGAGATATGTGAGGAGTCTTAGACCCCATTGTGATGTCATCGTTTTACGGGCTAGTTAAGCCATAAGCTACAGTGTGCAGGGACATCCCCCCCATGGAGCCACTGGTTGAAAGGAGAGAGAGAGAGAGTCAGGAGAAACCACAACAAGCGCTTGAAAAGTTTCTTTTTCTTCTTCTTTTTCCCCTCTCTCTGTCTCCCATTCTGTCATGCACACACACAGCTGCGACCTGTTACGCTGTGTCTGGCAGCAGAGGGGGGATTGACCTTTGACCCTGCATTTGATCGTCCCTCTGTGCCTTAGTGAGAGAGAAAACACAGAAATGTAACCCAACCCCCTGCAAACCTCCCTCTCGTCTCCTCTCCTCTCCTCTCTTCTCCTCCCCTGCTGCTCCTCCTCTTCCTCCTCCTCAGGGTTGATTTGACACACTTCTCCTAAACATTACCATGTGGAGGCTCTCTCCGACTTCTTAAAGTCAGCACACCATGCCCACATACACACACAAGCTCTGATTTCAGTTTATTTCTCTTCACTCCTTTACCTTTTCTCTGTTTTTGGCCTCCCTCCCTCCCTCCCTCCCTTCCTCCTTCGTCTTCTTCCTTCCTTCCCTTCTTGTCTCCCTCCTCCATGAAGGCAAAACAAAGTAACCTCTATGCTAAAACTAGGTACATTTACTGCATAATATCTATTTTAATGAACTGACTTCTTAGTAATTCAATTTGTTATTCCGTATAATGTAACTATATGAGGCAGTAGCTCAATCCGGTTATGATGAAGAAAAACACCAGCTCAGCTCCTGCTGAAGGTTAACTAGATTAGCAGATCTTGGTAGCTGCCATCTCAGCTTTTGACTCTAGTCGAATTCATGCGATTATGTGTTCAGCTTTTAAATCACATACTTAAACCTATGAAATAACTGGAGGGTTTTTTTTGGGTCACTTGGAGGCAGCAGAAACAAGTTATGAACACAACATTGACATATTATCTACTTTTAAGTTGAAGGAACTTGTTTGCAAACACATATTTACACATTCAACAGTTACAAAGCAACGTTAGCATTTATTTGGAGTTGTGTTTCAGGATACCTGATGAATGTAAGTCTATTATCTTTTAGATCTGTTTTTGGTCTCTACCAACTCCTGAGGGAAATATCAGGCTTTTTTAGCTGCTAAATGATCCACTGTGTTCAGCTAGTCATTAACTGTGTCTGTCTGCTGTTTGGTGCTGAGCAGGTCGTGTACAGTGGGTTTTTAGACTTTTGCGTCTGAAAACTATGCTGTGACAGTGAGCCAAAACAATAAAGTTGTGGGCCGAGGGAACTGCTTCAGATTCAGGTGATAATTCTCTGCAGGTTCGTCACTACGAGCGACCCCGTTCTCATTTTCATATTGTTTTCACATTGTCATTTGATACATTATCATTACAAAAATATGAATTGTAGCCGCTTTAAATGTATTAAAATGTAAATGAATTTATTCTATTGATTCAGTATGAATATTCATAGTAGTTGGGCAGGCGGAGAGAGATACATTTAATTCCTATAAGCTGTGGACTGTATAGTAAAAAAAAAATAATAATCAAAACTAATTTTTTTTTCTTAAATAAACTACAGACAGGTGACAAATTAAAGGAAAAACCA
>NTHP01000860.1:142726-156790 GCA_003416845.1 Oplegnathus fasciatus | reverse complement strand
ATGCCATAATTCTTCTGGTGAGAGCAGTCTCTGACTTAATTACAAATGGGAAAACCAAGGAGAACACCACCCTGCATCACAGACGAGAACACCACCCTGCCACCATGCCATGGAGCCGTACCAAAGACTGGACCCGTAAACAAAAAGTCAGAACTGTTGTGGTGGCGACAGTCTCTGGCTCCTTTATTTATAGCACCATGGCATTGTGGGTCATGCATCTGAGATGGCAGGGTGGTTTAACAGTCATGTTGTAAGTGGCCCCTGAGGGCTCTTTGTGATTGAGAATGTCTAAAAAAAAAGTTTTTACCTTTCAGTAGTTGAGAAAGCCGTTCACGCTTCTCACTTTTTTTCTGACGTCATAAAGCAACTTAACGTGTCGTTCATCATGTATAAAATGCAGCTGGAACTTAGTGTCATAAACAAACAACATCACTTCACTAGAGCTATGCAGCCTCTTTACTGGTTACCTACTGGGTTTCAAATTGTTGTAAGTATTTTGACACATTTTCAGATCTTATTTAACTTTCGAAGCACTTGAAGTTTGTAAAATATTTTTAATGCAATTTTTTCAGAGGCCAGCAGAAACGAGTGAGTGTTAAAATAGTCCCTCAAATTCACATAATAAAGACTATGATGAGAAACCCTTTACAGAAAGTGGAGGAGAAATCATGTTACCTTAAATGCCCTGCACACCCACGCAGGCGTTTTCAGTTATGTGGCTTCTGCTCAGGTTAAAGTAAGGTGCAGGTCACAACACTGCATGTATAAATAAGAGTGGTACAGAAAGGAAGGTTTTCCTGTCCTAACCAAGCCCCACAGTACAGCAGTTTCGGAGTAAAGGTGACTTCACATCACACATCACATGACACACTTCGGCCCAGAGTCCTCCCACACTGTAGTTGTACAGTCCAGTTTTTCAGAACCTTTAGTCAGATGGAGGACCTTGTTGTTACATTATGACTATTGAGCTGATCTGAATATGATTTGTCACACACAGCAGGAAAAGCACAAAGTCACAGGTGCAAAATTAATAACATAATCAACAGTTGTATTCAGTTTAGCTTTACCAATACCAGAGCCCTGTGTTGTGCATGTTGGCACAATGAAATGACTTTCTGGGAAACTTGCAGTTGTATTCAGACCGTTTACTAAAGTAAAAGAAGGAACAGGCCTTTTTTACACAAGATATTTTGACATGACTTGTCCCTCATTATATATTACCAGTATTATTATTACTATGATAGTAACATATCGAACATTACTTTATTTTACAGTGCATTATATTATTTCTGTCAATATATAATGACACTATATTACTACTATATTGTTATTATTGTGCTTTTTATATTTTTATATGCTATATTATGGTATTCTCTTCAATGCCTATCATATACTGTATACTTCATAGTATTTCTATTACAGTTTTTTACAATTGGTTACTCACATTTCTTTATACTGACTTTTTTTTATTCACTAACTTCTATAATTATGAAGTCCTATAAAACTATGACATACTGTGTATACATGTGTATATTTATATATACACACAGTGTATACAATAAGAATGTTGAAATAACATTATATATTTATTGTATTTCATTTCTATATTTTACGCAATTTATTCATGTGATTATTTATTTATCTAAAATGTAACATTTTGAGGTAACCTGATAGCTTTTATCAACAATTACAAATGGTCACTGGTTTGAAGAAAAAGCTTTGTGATAATAGCTGATAATGTTTTTTTATAACTTTCTTTATGAGTTTTTACTTGAATGAAAAAACAAGATCAAGACCATAGATCTTAGGTGCCTTTTGAAACTTCGACCCACTGAAAAATTGAGTCAACTGTGGTGGTACATTAACTGATAATAGTTAAACATAAACATAAATTCTAACATATGAATTTAGGGTGTGATCAGATTATAAATATTGACAGTTCAGAACTAGTGACAGCTGCTGTAAAAATGAGTAACTAAAGCAAAAGGAGTTTAAAAAAGTATGCTCGCTCACAGAGCTGCTAGCATGATAACAGACTCTCAGTGCTTTGAAAACATTTATTTTTCACTTCTCATAAAGCTCTATGAAGCTCAGTTGTACATACAGGTACAGTATAATGAAGGAAGTGAAATCTCATAAAATATCACTGATGAAAACAACACAATAATGTCTTAAGCTAATATTGACTAAAACTAACAGTAATCAAATGGCTTAAATGTGCCTAAATTTACAATACAATATCAAAAACCTTCTATATTGTTTAATTGGGATTTCTCTGCAATGACCAGAGAACCTGAGCATGATCAGTGGAAAAGTCATATGCATTGACTCTCTGTGCAAGTGGGTCCTTGACTTCCTGACAGGCTGACCCCTCATCCTTAACACTGGAGCTCCCCAAGGCTGCGCTTTGAGCCCCCTGATGTACTCCCTGTACACACATGACTGTGTAGCCACTTTCGACTCAAACACCATCGTCAGGTTTGGTGACACAGCTGTGGTGGGCCTGATCACAGATAACAATGAAAAGGCCTACCTGAAGGAGGTAGAGGGCGCTGGTGTCAGGACAGCAACCTCCTTCTGAACGTCAGCAAGACTAAGGAGCTGATGGTGGACTTTCAGAAGAAGCAGAGGAGGAACTATGCCCCCCCTTATCATCAACGGGTTGAGAGGGTGGACAGCTTCAAATACCTTGGTGTCCACATGACCAAGGGCCTGACCTTGGCGCTGCATACTGACTCTGCGGTGAGGAAGGCAAGGCAGAGACTCATATCCCCTCAGATACTGAGGAATTCCTACTCCTGCACCATCGAGAGCGTCCTGACGGGGAACAACACTGCCTGGTACGGGAACAGCGCCAAACAGTAGTTCGTTCAGCTGAACATATCATAAGCAGGACCCTACCCTGCAAAAAAGACATTTACACCAGGCGGTGTAAGACTAAAGCTAGGAGAATCATTAAAGATCCCAACCACCTGGATAATGGCCTTTTCTTCCTGCTGCGGTCGAGAACAAGATAACACATACACCAGGCCAGCACTGAGAGGCTCAGGAAGAGCTTCTACCCTCAGGCCACTAGGATCCTGAATGAGGACACTGCCTAAGAATTGCCCTAAGACTGTTTTTACTTACTTATTATTCAAAGTTACTTAGACTATAATTAACATTATTATCTATTACTTATTTTATTCTTTATTCTTATTCTATTTTACACTTAACACTTTCTACAAATTGAAGGAGCTAACGGTCACACATTTCACTATGATTATACCCTGTATGATTACATGTGACAAATAAACTAAACTTGAACTTAAACTCTTACATCGTGGGGCTCTGCACTCTGTCCCCAACAACTGCTATCAAAGACATTTTATTTCATATCCTGAACTTGATTTCCCTTTTCACTCATAGCTAGTGATCCAAGACAGAGGCAGTGGTAGATTACCAGTGTGAAAGCTTCCTACTGGGTATGTTGACCCTGCAAAAATGTACCCAATTAAGATCAGGACTGAGGGCTGGATCAAACTCTGCTACGCATGGTGTGAAAATTCATGTCTGGGGCATCGTAAGGATGTGGAACCCAAAATATAAACGCATTTATGTTTCTATACAGTGACAGCTCTTAAGACATTCCAGTGAAGGATGTCCGGGGAGAATTGCCTTCTATATGGGAAGCACCTGGATCATTAGAGCAAATTGTTCCAAAGTTGCGTGAAAGGGGTAATCAGAATCTTTCTTTACTTATACGAGACTGTAAGTATGTTTTTAAAAAAAAAATCCCATCTGTCTACAAGTGAGGTAGCTTAAAAGCAGAAGGTGAAGATTTATAAAATGTACGTGTGATGCAGTGAAGAATGTATGATGTGAGGGACCTCTCGCAGGGATGACTTTTTCATCTTAAGCTGCACTTGGAAGGTCATCCAGCGGCAGGATGAAGAAGAGTCGAGGTCAGGCGGAGCGATGAAGAGCTAAGCGTCCCGCAGAGGCAGAGCCACTTGATAGAGACACCCCATTACAGTGACATACAGTCATTAGCCAGCTCAGCTCTTTGCTGCCAGCGCAATATGTGCTGTAGCAGTTAGCATTCAGCTTGCGTTAATGGGGTAATTCCCATTCAGCTGGGATAGCAGCCATGTGAGCGATGTGTCACATCTATAGTCAGCTAGTGTAGCAGCCATGCAATAATTTCTCCACTCACTCCCGCATTAAATGACACTCAATCTTTGCCAAGAACGTGCCCCCACTCCTCCATTTTCCTCTCAGCCCTAAATCACACCTCACTGTCTCTATTACATACCTCAACCGCTCTCTAAATCACTTTCGCCTCTATGCTCCTTTTCTCCTCTACTTCTCTGGAGCCCACTTTTCTCTTGTGTATCATAAACACTTTCCTAACTTTTTCTCATCGCGGCAGGTTGAAGCAGGCCTGTGTTTGACGACGACGACATAAAGCTGTGAAGAATCTAAAAAACACCTCATTGTGAGGTTGTAAGAACTCAGATTGGAGAATTGAACTGGCAGTGTCTTTAAGTGACTTGACACACACAAACGCACACATGCCATGTGGAAAGGAACATAACAGTTTTGTTCATTTTATCAATCATATATTTGGGGTTTAAAATATGTAATTGATTATATAAAAGCCACTTCCTTCACAGCATTAGGACTATCATCGCCAGATGGCTGTCTTGTAAACTCTGATGTCATTCTGCAGCAGCTCGGTCAGATTTAATGGTCCTAACTCAGCGGTCATGAGTCTGACTCAATTGAAATTGGGAGTGAAATGCACCCTCGTACAAAGTCCCAGTATTCCTGGGCAGGATTTAACAAAAATCATGGCTACCCTCAGCCAAACTGCAGGCAACTGTATGTTGATGCAGATCCTTTCCAGATGCAAAATAAAAATATTTTCTGTTATTAAATGACATAGTTAGAAGGCTGTACAGCCGTGGTGGAGATCTGTGCACTTTGGGTTCTCTGTAGCTGGCTAATGCTCTTTATTTCATTTGATCAAATTTCATTTGTTACAAAGAAACAAAAAAAAATTAAAAAGTAAAAGAAAAATTCCATCTCTCTGGATTTTTTGCTGAATGGGCAAAGCTCTCGCGCCATAAAAAGCTTGTGAATTGATGGCTCATGGGACAAGATGCCACATGTGCCAACACAGAGGTAAACAGGAGGGGCTGGTTAACGCATGGCTTTCACATGGCTTGTCATGACTGAATCAAAAGGTCTTGTTCTGTCTCCACCAACACAAGCAAGCTGTCCGAAGATGGAATTAAACTTAAACTTTGACAGCTGAAAGCAGAGAGCATAAAGAGCCATCTTAACATGTAGAGTGTCTGTCAGGGGAGGTCTTAGATCAGGTTCAACTAAAATCCATGCACTCATATTATAAGACCAGCTGTGTCATAACCTACAATAAAAGTGTATGCTATGTGAAAATAAGTCATGTCATGTCAAACATGAAGTCTGTGTGTTAAAGGTGAATTGCAACAATTTTACACATTAAAACATTATACTTGTCACTGGAAGTGCTACACAGGCTCTGAAAACAGTTGCACAATCAATGCGTCTCCACCTGTTTTCATGCATATTTTCAATTTGCGCATCACAAAACCTGAGTGCAACCTGAAGTTTGAAAAAACATCTAAATATGGCAAAAAAAAACAACCAAAAAACGTATGCTTGGCTGAGGTGGCAAAGTTGCGTATCAATCACAAAAAATGCACTAAAGTGGCACCAACTGGAGAATAAGAAATAAGGGGTAGCTTTTTAAAGTTTGAGAGACACTGACCCTGACCCTGATATCAGGATTATCTCAGCTTGGCCTTGTAGACTACAAATATATAATCCTCAAAGCCCGTGTAACAAATTGGCAGTGTGGAGTTGAAAGATGTGGGAATTTACCCGCTAACCAGCAACAGAACACGAGATATCATCTTTTTTATTTCACACATTCTTCTTCCTAGTCAAAACCTGGTGCCTACATTACCCACAATGCAACTCGACCGCTGACAGTTCAGTTGGAGATTGGGCAAATGTAGCCATGAGCCAATTTGTAGTCTTTAGACCCAACCGCTGCTGACTCAAGTGACATCACTTAAGGACATTTATCACTATCACTTCACAGAGCTCCCTCTGGAGACACAAGTCCAAAAAAAGAAAAAATTACTGGAATATCCCTTTAATTGCATGTGAAACAAAAACTGCTGACACTGCTTTATGTCGGTGAGTCATGCAGCTGTTCCCTAAATGTCTCATCTCAGCAACAGAATGTAGATTTTCTCATCTGAACCACCCTGCTGATCTGTCCGTGTGTGCCCAACTACTGTACTTCTGACAGTAACTGAAGGCACGTGAAGCTCATTATTCTGTTGCTCCAGATAAAAGTGTCAGTAGATGAGGCGAGTATATTTACCTTACAGACGTTTTGCTCTGTACCACCTGCTGGTCTGACTGCCTTGTTTAGAAACTTATGAATTTGCCTTGTCAGTATGTCTCTTATTACTTTTGCGCCTATATGTCTGTGTGTCTCTCTGCTCTCTGTCTGTCTGTCTGTCTGTCTGTTGGTCCAAACTCATCCTGATCATCCATCCTCCTAATCCCCCCCTCAACTATTCATCCCCACCTCCACCTCCACCACTTAATGTTTTGGGTTTTCAGCTGCTGTGGACAGAAAGCCCATTTAGACACTTTGTGTGTGTGTGTGTGTGTGTGTGTGTGTGTGTGTGCATGCGTGTGTAAAACGGTCCTTCTGCGTCCATTTTGGGAGGTGAGGTGCGTCAGAGCGTGAAGGCTAGCTGTCGGTCCGAATTACATTCAGTTGTTGGGCACTGTGTGTGTGTGTGTATGTGTGTGTATGTGTGTGTGTGTGTGTGTGTCTAGGAACACAGCCCCAGTGCTGTAAAACAAAATGAAGGAATCTCTGTCTTTCCCTGCTCTGCCACTGCTGCCTCTTAATCACCTCCAAAACACACACACACACCTCCCGTTCCTGTCTCATGGGCTCTCTGCGTTGCACAAGATGCATGTTCAACCAACCACTTTCTACTCTCATGCTTCACCCAGATAAACACACACACATGCACACACAAGACACACTTCGCTGCCATCCTTACACCTCAAATTTCTTCCTGTTTTTCAGTTCCGCTGCTCAGACATGACCTCCGGTAACCTTTATGGGCAGCCTCCTGCTCTGTGTGTGTGCTCCTGTGTGTGTGTGTGTGTGTGTACAGATTGAGGAAGAGATCAAGAACGCATGAGAAAAAACAACTGATGTGCAGCACCATGTTACCAAAACCTTTTTTACATCAAACATATGAGTGTGTTTTTGCGTGTCTGTGTGCTCTAGAGCTCCAGTGGCAGATGAAGATATCGGTCAGTGAGCATTACGCTCCCTCACACACCACTGGTGCTTTTACAGTTCAAGCATGATGCTCTCCAGGATGAATTACAGTGAGTCTCACCATTCCAAACAAAACAACATAAACAAACAAAACAACAACAAAACCAAAAAGCTCTGTTACATTTCTTGAAAAATGAGAATTGACATGATTGAAGATTTCGGAGAACTAGGCGCCACGCACGGTTTGCACAATTTCTGTAGAAATGGAGAAGCTAAAAGCTCACTAAATGTCTAAAGCGCTGATGAGTGCAGTGGAAGTTGAAAGCAGGTTGAAGTGGCGTTCAGAGGACAGGAGGGCGAATCGACACTACTGCAGGCTTGAGGCCGAGCTGCCACAGGGCTGCGGTGGCAGCGTTCTCACACCAGTCACTTCCTCAGCCTTCTCACGCTATGAGGCTCACTGAGCTGTCAGTATCGCTCAGCGGGCACATGTGAGTGTGCATTATCTCTTTATGAAAGCTTCAATTACATTCATTTCAGGAAAGCTTTTGCATTTTCTTTCCGACGCAGGCCTGAAGGAAAAAAAATCCGTTTACATTTCCAGCTTGTTTGGAACGAGCACAAAATAAAGTAGATAGCGTGAAATCTAAGTATTATACAAACACACTGTACATAGTGTTTCACTCTAGAAAACACCACAGCAGCGTGCACTCAGGACTAAATGTACTGTAAATAACTACAGTGAACAAAAGATGTGGTTCATGCAGCCACTTCATCTAAAAAACATCCTGTTATTGGGCCGTGGGTAAGGTGGAGTGGACTCTTTCATTAAAAACCTGTGCTGTGCTGGCCTCTAGTGGCTGCTACTGGATACTGCAGATTGGAGAGGAGAAGTAAGCTGTGAGCTGGATCAGGCTTACAGTACATAAGGCCAAATAGAGTCCACCTAATACATGCAGCATTATATGTACGTAATAACAGTCTTTGTTTCAACTTTTCAAAACCCAAGCACAGTGATTCAGCAATTATAAAATAATTTGATTATATAATAAAACAATTCCAGTAATGTAAGATAAAAGAAAATTAATAAAAGACAATTCAGGTAGAATAAAAAAAACACTCAGTAAAATCAGGATATGCTCTCTAATTTAAAGAATGATACTGACTTAGCCTTATTTCCTTGGGCTCAGATGGTACTAAAGTTCAGAAATATAGCAGAAATATAATAAGGCTAAAACATGTGATGTGGTCATTGCTCTTGGTTCTGGTTAAAGTCTGGCAGCTGAGTTCTGTACAGCAGGTTTAACTTTGGCACCTCATTTTAATTTAATTTTAAAAGTCCTCTGACCTTTTTTTAGTTTTAGTCAAATTTTAGTCATTTGACTTTTGTTCATTTTAGTCAACAAAAGCTTGAGCCTAGTTTTAATCTGTGAAATTGTTGCTTTAACATTTTAATTTGATGTCCTCTAAAGTAAGCAGGTGTAGTTCTCGCCTATCGTGAGGCACTGTTTACTTGTTTATTCATGACTGTAACAGTTCATACACACAGTGTTCATGCCTGCTGTGCAGTGATACAACAGACTGGCTCTTCTCAGTAAACCCAGCATTACTGCAGCTATGTGCTCTCCACTGCAGAGCAGTGAATCATACAGAAGCTGGATTCATCCACTTTGTTCGCTCAAATACTTTCCAGTCTGGGTTCACTTTGAGACGAGCAGCTAAAACGTCAGATGACACTAATGCACTAATATTTCTTTAGCGAACATGTAGAGGAAAATTACAGTTGAAAGCTATCATTAATTTTGCACTTCCTACTGATAGCAACATGAAAGATGGCCAACTGAAAGTAAAGGCTTCATTTTTTATAACTGCAGGCATGCTGGCCTGCATTTTAGTGTAGTCTGCATGTAGTTTGTCCCAGCTGTTTTGTTACTACTTCTTGTCTAATTTTCAGTTGGATTGTAGATGAATTTAGTCCATAAATGTGTTACTTTTTTCCTTTCTTCCTTATGGTAGAGACGTAACGTTAGCCACTTAAATGCTAGATGCTGCTTTTTAGAGCAAAAGGTCAGGCATGAATGATGTACCCCTGTGCAACCGTGTATAAGAAAAATAAAATTGGTCCCAAAATGGACCCCTGAGGCACACCATACTGAACATGAGTTGCATATAGTGTCAGTTTCAGTCATTAATTTTCCCAGCTGCAGCCACAGACTGAATTGGCTGTGCGGCTTTAAAAAAATAGTTTGGGTGTGAATTGCTATAACCTACAACTTCCTCTTCATTGCTTTGATGTACAATATTCACAGTGTGAGTGTCTCTGTCAATATGAACTCTCCTGCGAGGGTTCTGATTTCACTGCAGTAATTATGAAACACTTTGTGTATAACAGTAACAGTGATGGCAAGTTTTTGTGTGTTTTCAGCTAAAAATAGCAGGTATTTATCAGCATTGTGTTTTTAACCAATTCTTTTAAAGGATCACTGTGAAGTATCATTTCAGAAACACAACTGTGTGTGACTTTGCAGAACCGCTGTATAAAATACCTTAAAAAAAGACAACAAAGGTAAAATCATTATTTTATGATCACAACATCATCAGACAAAGTAAACAATGACAGCAGCTGTGCTGAGAAGCAACAAAAGGCTGTCATATTCAATACAGACAAACAGCATCTGTTGAATGAGCTGCTGTGTTTGTGCTTGTAAAAATAAAAAACAACTCTAAAAATGTGGCTGCTGGGTGTTGCCTTCACTGTCCCCCCAGGAGAAATCCCCTGTATAGAAGGTGAGCTCCACTGTTCAACCCTACAAGGACACTCATCAGACAACCACTGTGATGATCACAGGTGGTCAGAGAGAAAGACAAAGGGGAGAGAGCATGTTCCCCGATCCCACATCTCAGTGACAGAAACACTGTATAGCTGTAATCCATTGTTATGCCAATGTCCTTTTCTCATTTGACGCCCCGGAGATGATTCAGCTGAAACAGCGATAGGGTTCAACTGAAAGGGGTGAGAACTGCTCCAAGTTGCTTCAAAAGTATTTTTTCATTAGTTTCCTTTAATGTTTTTTATCTTATCATTTCGATCTGGAATAATATTGTAAAGTTCTTAATTAGGTTTTTTTCACTTCTTAAAATCTTT
This sequence comes from Oplegnathus fasciatus, assembly GCA_003416845.1. NCBI lineage: Eukaryota > Metazoa > Chordata > Actinopteri > Centrarchiformes > Oplegnathidae > Oplegnathus > Oplegnathus fasciatus. Next base: position 146,300 of record NTHP01000860.1, on the reverse strand, counting down.
TGCCAACATCTGTTATTCCATGATTAAAATAAAAAATTATAACCAATGTATGAATTACCTTTTTAAATGAATCAGTTAATTCAGCCCCAACTCAAAAGTATCATCACGTACCTTCTCTACTCTTTCTAAAGTAGTAGTAGAAATTACATTTTTATGAATAGAAACTTCAGCATGACAATCATACAGTATGTGCATGATGAGTGCACGACAACTTACAATAACACTTGACTTGCATAAAGACATTTTATTTTATTTGTTGTTGGTTGTTGTTGTTTTTATATATATTTATATATACACATACAGTATAAACTGTATATTTACATATACACCCAGTTTTTCACATACTTGTGTACATAATGTTGTTGACCTTTATTTGTTCAGTTTTGTTGTCCCTGTTCTTGTCATGTATATCCCTGTGTAAGTAGAGCAATGAAAAAAACTGATTCAAATACCTTGTATGTGCACACCATATCCAGTCTATGGTGCACACACACTTAGGCCAATAAAGCTGATTCTGACTCTTCTTCTACTACTTCTGCCTCAAAACTTGCTACACTTACTCAAAGGCACCACCTGGTGGAGGAAGCTGTGCAGCACATTCACATTCAACATCAAATACTGCATAAAGTACGCAATTATGAAGATTGCAGCCAAGAAAAACATATCAGCAAGGATCCAATTGCAAATTCACCTGTTAGCTGAATTAAACTGAATTATACTAAAAAAGAAAACAACAGTTAACAGTAGGAAATAGCAAAATAGTAAATATAAACAACCTCTAAGTATTAAGTAACCTCTCCCATGTAGGCTGTGTGTAGGCTCACTATGTGGAGGTTTTGGCCGTCGGCATCACATTCAGAGCCAGAATACAGTTACAGGGAGCAAACGCAACAACGCAAACACTGAAGCAACAAAGAAAATCAAAGAAGAGGTCAAATTAAGGTACCACCAGTTAGCTACCAGGTTGAACCATCGTGGTTGTCGTTTGCCATCTTGTCTGCACGCAGGTCCTTCTCTGGACTCTGAGTCAGCAGGCTGGGAAACAACACACAAAACATCCCAGGCAGGAAAAGAAAGGGAGCAAATGAGCTCAGTGTGGCTTAATGTGCCGTGTGTGTGTGTAAAAGAAAGAAAAAATAACAACAGGGTGAAAAAATTGAATTAATAAAATAGTTCTTTTTCTTTCTTTTTCTTCTTCTTTCGGTCTGACTAACAGTCCTCAAGCCAAAGATATTCACTTTACAAGGATACAAAACAGAGAAAAGCAGCAAACCCTTGAACTGCAGAAGTTGGAGACAGAGAATGTTCATTTGTGCTTGAAAAATTAGTGAAACTATGAATCGATTATCAAAACAGTTGCGACTAATTAATCGAACAGCTCTAAAGCTAAGTATTTATACATTAGCATGATACACCAAAACAGTAGTTTGTACATCCTCTCTGCGAAGCCGAATTTCACACACAGCACACACACTGACAGGCATGTTTTTAAAAAAAACTGTTGGATTTATTTAGGAGAGTAGAAGGGTCAGACAGCATAAGTTACACTGTACAATGAAAGCTCGTCTATCTGAAAATACCAAAACTCGGAAGAGAAACGTTTAATCTGAATTACTTGATATGAGGACATCAAACTGCTTGTGTGGCGTCATTGAAAAAAACCTAAAGCACAGTATAAAACCTTTGTTAACGTGATTGGACAGTAGAGGCAGAGCTTGGAAAAGGAGGCACTGAACATCAGTATATTTGGCAGAATCATTTGCAGATTTCTTTACAGACAAATTTCTTTAAGACACTGGAATTAAGAGAATCATCAGTCAGTCAGATCATGATTATTTCTAACACAACATAATACCAAGTCACTGCTGTGGAGCAGTGCTGTTGCATAGTTTGGACTATGTAAGGTTACACTGGTTTCCTCTCACAGGTATTTACAAAAAAAAAAGGCTTTTCTCTCAATTTTCAACCAGAAAAACATCGAAATATTGGAGTCTTCCTGTTAGTCACTACAGTAATGTCACAGAACATACACAAGATGCAGTGAACAAAACCAATGTGACAGAAGTGTTAGAAGGCAAAGTCAAAGGCAGAGAATGTGGTTTCATTATGGGTCAAACACTGCTTGACGTGGAGCTTTGGGAGCAGAAATCAAACAAGGCCTCTTGGTTAAAACCAGTCCTTCCCTGTTGATCCCCATCAGATCCCAGGGCATGATGGCACTAAACACTAGCACTCTTCTCCACATGCGCCCCCCGGGATCTGGTGACAAATCCATGTGGGTGCTGACTGCACTGACTCGGATACAAAACAGTGACCGTCACCCATCACAAAGCCTGGACCAAAGTCCAACAGGACAGGGAACACATACGACTCCTGAGCACCCAGTTGACAGGCAAGAGATGTCTGGGATGTTGAGCTGAGAACTTGAGGCAGAGATTTAGTTTGCTGTGGACACTTTTGAGTCTCAGTGTGCCGCAAACAAAGTGCTCGTCAGATCATGTAACAGCATCAGAAACCCCTCACAGGCGATGGAATCAGAGGGGCTGCATTCTACGCAATTTGTAACACTCCGAATAAAACAAGTGGACGATAAAGTCCACTTTACACAGCGATTTGTCGGGCATGTGGAGATGTTAAAGTAGGCAAAGTTTGAACTTGAGCTTTCTGAGTTTAATCTCAGAATGTGTAAAAAATATATATATACATACATATATATATATATATATATATATATATATATATCTACACTCAAATGAACACTTTGAGCCTTTTGTAGCTTTCAAACCCATCTCCTGGTCTTTGGCGTCGGACCCGAATGGCATCCTGTGCTCCATACACCGAGGAAGACCATGAGATGCAGTTGAAAGCTCCAAAATGCTGGTAAATGTACCTTTGAGCTTAGATTTTGTTACACACACTGTTCTGTTCTGTTTAAAATTCACTTCTGTGCTCAAGTCTATGAACGTTTTTTTTCCCTGCAGTGCTGAGCTAAGTTTTAAAAATCTGACTTTGATCTCCAAATGCAAGACGTCTCATGAGAATTCTGAAAAATCTCAGAACTGATTTCTTCTTTGTTCCCCACATAGCCCCGATCATTTCCCATCAGACAAGGGAAGACTGCTGAAAAACAAGTGCTTTGAAAGGATGTGGCTCCTTTTTTGCTGTGAGCTCCAACTCGACTCTGAAAGCCCGTCAAGACTGTGGAGGCCTGATCTTAATCGATGGTGGACTGCGACGTCACAGAGGCTCCATTAAAGAGCCGAGACGGTCTGACAGCATGCGGGACATCATCGCTCAGCCATCTGCTCGCGCTCCTGTGTGACAATGTGCTGTTTGTGCTCTAATAATCAAAACCAAGTTTGTTCGTCGCTGACAAAGACCGTCTTAGGGTCTGGGCCTGTTCTGCTATGACTTCATGGTGTGTGTTTGTGCAACAACAGGCTTTCTTCTGGCCTGAAGAGATGACATGACACAGCGATCTGAATCCAGACAAAGAGACCTCTGCCGGGCTTTAGCTTTAGGCTGTCTGAGGAGCAGACAGGACACAGTGTGTTCATGTCTCTCTCTCTCTCTC
>NTHP01000860.1:108395-125692 GCA_003416845.1 Oplegnathus fasciatus | reverse complement strand
TGCTTCTATTTTTTTTCCCATTGTCGCCAGGTTTTGACTACTTCACAAACATACCTTGCAATATCATGATATAATTTGATGCCATATTGCCCACCCCAACTAGATTCAGTGTGTGTGACCTTTGTTGTGTGATGTAGCAGCTCTGCTCTTTTTCTCTCAAGGTTAACATTATCAAACCACTTCAACGCTACCAAAATCCCCCCCATAGTTGGAGCCCATTCCTCCAGAGGAGGCAACAGCAACATTACTTTTGCTTTCAGCCATGGTTGCTCCTGCCGTACACAGTCAGGTACTGTCAGGAACTTATAGATATTGGCAACCCTAATATGAATGCATGCTGGCAAATGCTGACAATTGTGTGTTTGCTCGTTGGGGAAGAAACCATAGTGACTTTGGTGACATCAAACACATTCCTTCTACAGACCATAATATGACTTGTTTTATTTAAGAGGGAAAGTTGTTGTAGGAGGTGGCAGATAGAGGAAAGCTTACAAACTACAACATCACAGAATGATAATATCTGTAATACCATTAGCATTAGAAAGACGTATGGTGTGTTAACTGCTCTTTGAATCTCAGCCGCTCCAAATAGATGCTTGGCGAGCTAAGTTCCCTGCACGACAGTTACAGCTCATTTTCCTGTGAGCAAGACGCTGTTAGACCACAATCTAAACTTGTGGAGAGCAGTGAGGAAGAGATGGAGGAAGGAAGGGCGTGGGGGGGCAGAGGGACAGAGAGAGAAGCAGCCCTTCATTAGCTTGTCTGTGTCCATCTGTGTGCGCTCAGCAGCTGCAGCTCTGCTCCATCGACTGTGAGGAGGAGCCTTTATCTGTTACTGTCAATGCTCGTCTGTACACTCAAAGCCCCCTACTCACAAGAAATCACTGGACATCCCACAGCCGCATGCAAATAGAGGTAAAAGTAAGCATCATGGATACCAAACTATGCAACACAGGGCAAACACTGAAGCAGGGGTTGAAGGGCGACTTCATACATGGGTTAGAGATATGGTTAAATCCACACAGACCAGCATCAAAGATTGCACCAGAAATGCAATGGGGACATTTGGTACAGAGTGATACATCAACCAAGTGGTAACAGTCTTACTCACCAGCTGGAACTCTCTGCGGCGGTCGTAGGCGTTCTGGATGCCCTCGTCGGCCCACAGGGACCGGATGGATGGCAGGTAGTGCTGGAAAACTTTGTGTTCCACCATGCCGTGACCGTGGGCCATCGCCGACCGGGTGTCAAACGCCATCATGGTGTCTCCGTGCCGCTGGTTGGACGGGTTGCCCCATGGGATGTGTAGCTTCTCTCGAGCATCCACCAACACTCGAATACCTAAAGCAGGAGAGAAACACGTGTTAAGAGTTGTATTCTACTCAAGATGATCCATTTCCTTACAAATCTGATATAAAATTACTAATTAGATGCGGTCTTCATGTAAAGTAATGTGATACTACATATACATCACATTTCACATTATTATACTGCTGTTGAGAAGGTCCACATTACATAATCCTGCGTGGTCAAACACACGACAATCCCATCTTTTAAAGTTCTTTAACCAAAGTCAACTGAAGTCAACTGTGCATGACTCTGTTTAAAAAGAATATTCTAATTTGACTCCAACTGTCCTTTCTGACGGGGCTGAGAACAAACGTTCTAGTAAGGTAATGTCAACGGGCAAAATGCGGGAAAATCTCAGGCTGAAGCATTTGTTCATTAAGTAAAAAAACATTGATGCTTGACGCAAGTGTATCGATTATCCATCACGGGTATCAAGGTGACGATATATCGATATATCGTCCGATGATTCAGTGGCATCCTGATGGTGGTGGACTTACATGAGAGTAAAATGATCAACAAGCATCGACACAATTATAGCAAATCACTAGACATCCACATCACATGCAAACACAGTTAAAATTTGACATTATGGATGTTGAACAAACTCATTGTATCTGGTAGTATTAGACAGACAGTGATCCATGAGAGTAGCTGAGCACAGTGATATTCACACCTGTGTGCAGTCAAAGGATCACAGCCAATCATAGTCAGGTACAATAAAGACATTGGTAAAGAGTAAAAAGAAGACACTATACAAAAAATGAAAAATAGGGATTGCAGGTTAACACTAGGCCCACGCTAATCCAGCTAAATTTGAAAAGGCTGTTTAATTGTGAAAACGACAAGCGTCCACACAAGCATTTTCAGGTTCTTTTCATTAAGATCTCTGTCCACACTGAAACAAAGCGACATTAGGAAAAGGGCTAAATAACTTCATCCTAATTCAGGCAGCAAATTACAAAACTGTGCATCACAGCCACTCTGGTAAGAAGTGGGATCTACATTCAGTCCCCTCCTTCTCTCACATATACTGTTAGTTGTTTTTGTCCTTATTCGTCCATCCTATTTATATCAATGTGGGTGGAATAAATATTACAAATGTCTCTCAGCATAACGCAACACAGTTCAACAGCAGGACAAACTACAGCCTCCAAAATGATCATACAGTTGAAACAACTCAACAACCTCTCAAAATGCAAAAACGGCAAAATCACTGTTTTATGGTCGCAAAGTTGTCTGACAAAATCAACAAAAAGGGGGCGTCCTGATAGCCGAATGGGACAGCCTGAGGCTGCTCTACAGCACACACTGGCCCTCAGTTCAGGGCCCCTAAGTTGGTCCCTGAGGCCATTAAGTGCCTACTTCATGACACACAGGGCTCTGTCTGTCGGTGTCTTTCTGTTATTGTATTCTGCATTGTCTGTAACAAAAAGAGTTAGTTAGTAAGAGTTGTTAGCACCAGGCTGCATGTACAGGTTTCTGTCTTTAACTGTTCCAGTTGTGCTTGCAGATCTGTCACAACCACAGCATAGTTGTGTTTGTATACATTGGCTCTACTTGGGTGGCCCCCCAGGTAGATTAAGACCCAACCAGGTAGATAAAATCCGAATTCCAATCAAGACACTCAATTGTCATTTCAAAATGTACACAGACCAGCGGCACCCCCCACCCCTTCTCAAGACAATGCGTAGGCAGGCGATCATTTTTTCCAACACCGATATTAAGGCGATTTAACTAACTTACTATCAGAACTAAGATATTATAAAAAATAATCTGTAGAATCTGCGCCCTGCTGTGCATTAGAGATGTTTCTGGTGGAGCGTCATGTCCTCCCGGCTCTGCTGAGCCCCATTAATTAGCACGAATGACGAGTGAATTTTAAATCCTTCATTATAAACCAGTTACCGTCTCTTTCCCATGGATCTGATGGTCCATGTACCCTCCGTCCAAAGCTGTGTTCAACTTGTTTGGTAACAGGATAAACAAATACACAATGCATTATTTTATTTTTCCGTTTTTCATGTGAATTAAACAAATGTAAACCCTCGTGCTTTTCCCGTTTTTGTCTTCAAAACGGCAATTGGAATAGCCATTAAACCAAAACCAGAAAACAATTTGTTTTTAGCTTTTGTAAGTTCACTCCTAACTCGATAATAAAAACACCACACTCAGCAGTTTGTTTATTGGATGCCTAAAATGTCGTATCTAATGTGTTAACGTTACACATCTTATTTTTACTTACGAGGGTAGTTGGACTGGCTCATGGGCAGATATTATGGGGGGACAGGGGGGTCCGGACCCCCGTTTCCGGGGAAAAAACATGAGTTGTCCCCCTCAATATACCACTGTAAACATAACTGTACAATTTTAAATAATATGATAAAATGCATTATTGTGCCAATTATAAACGCAAAACAAAGCCTGTCACACGCTACGCCGCCTCACGCCAAGCGATTACTAATAATCAGTGAACCCCTAATACTGATAAACAGCAACAAGAAGCTCATTTTTGGTTGAGCACAAGTTTGTGACCCAGGCAGTCCAGTGAGCAGAGATGAGGAGTGTGCTAGGGCGGTAAGTTTATATTACTGCTCTGTGAACTCTGCTTCACCCCTTCAAACAAGCCTGCTCTGACAATGTGCTATATTCCTTGGCTGTCCCCAACACTCGGGTTAATCCAGCTGTCTGCAAGACGTGTGTGTGTGTGTGTGTGTGAGCGGACAGCTCAAGGATGAGTGTGTTGAGTCTGTCTGACATATCTTCAGTTCCTGTGCCAAGAGATGCGGCTTTCGCGCACTTTCTTGCCTTTTCTTTGGACTGGAAACGACACATGAGCAGCCCAGCTCTTTTGTCTTTCACAGTTGGGGACAGATAACAGGATGCCAGACCTGACTAGTACTTCATACTGACATGCAACAATTTAAACTATATACACTCAAAAGAATATCAGCTTAGGGTTTAAAAAGGAGAGAAACAGCACAGTTTGCTGCTTGTCTAGTCTGTAACCAAACAATACCATCTGCAGAGGAAGCAGGCCTTATAGAAAACGTTAAAATAAGACTCCACAGTGATTTTTATTGATTTCATTTTTCATTTTGCTGAGGTGACAACTGTTACTGTTGATTTTTATCAGCTGAGACTAATTTATTCCGTCAAATGGATGGCCAAATTACAAAATGTCAAAAATGACATTTCCCTTAATGTCTTGTTAGCTTTGTTGCATCTGTTTGGGTGGAACAACTTACATTTTATCATTCTTATTGGTGTAGAACATGTTGTTTGGTCACCTCCCATAATTCCCAGCACAGCTAGGTCTAATTATATGTGAAAAAACCGGGGCAGGTCCTTTATAGGTTGTTCAAAGTTATTGAAAATGCAAACAAATCTCAAATAAATATTGGTATCACCCTTTTTAAATAACTTACTAGTTATTTAAACTGTAAGCTGTAAGCACAGCAGGTTCTAGCTCTTTTAAACAATAACAGCATATAAATGATCAGGCTCAAGCCAGCGGACTGGTAGTATACTACACTGCCCCACAACATGGGCTCATCTAAACACTTGTGGCTTCAGTGAGTCCCCAGGGTCTCTGAAGAAAGCCGAGTGAGCACCCACCAGTAAAAATGCACCGAGGGGATGTCTCATGCTGATCTGCATATACATGTCCTTTTAACAATGCCAAGGCTGTCTAACTTCCTCACTTAACTAAATACTGCACCTGTGCATCACCTGGTCAGTCATGACATTTTCACTGCACACTAACAACAACAACAAAAAAAACAACTGTGGGTTACAATAGGGAGGCACAATAGGAAGTTGGCTCTATTATGCACCTCAGTTCACATCCTCTTCATACAGCTTGGGTTTAACATCAGTAGGGGTGAACTGTTTGAATGTCAAAACATGAAGCCCTGACTCACTTCTGCCTCTTCAAAGACCCGAAACACTGAAATCACAAATCAACAGCAGCTAACATTGAACTGAATGTCTATCAGTTTGAGTAAACACGCAGATCAGGTGGACCTGAAACTCTAAATTGCCAGAAGGTGTTTGAATTGTGCTTGACTGGTGACCTCTAGCCCAGTGCATGCTGGGATAGGCCTCCCTGCCACCCTGGACAAGATAAGAGGCTTAGAACTGCACTGATGGATGGATGCCTTTATAATTTTATTCTAAAACATAAATGAAATCAGTTAATAATGATTGCATATAACATTATGCTTTTTTCACTAACATGGCTGATGTACTTCTACTGTGTTTTGGCAGATACGAAGCCGATCATCCACCAACGCAAACACTCTCTGGGATTGAATATTTTGTATTCTAATACAGGTGAAAACATGATACATTAGCCATCGTCTACGTTTTCGGATCATCCTATTGTAACTGTGTTTGATAGCCAATACCTGATATGACCAGGCTGTGTGGGCGCTCACCCGTGGTCTCAGTGCACTACCACAGCTCAGCGATCACTCACATGGCAGAGAGAGATGCAGCTGCGCAGAATGGACGAGCGATGGAAACTGTCCACAGTGCATTTGACAGCATGGTCAGATGAAAATGATGCAGACTCCAATTAAACTTTTTTTTTTTAAATAAACAACAAAAAACAAACAAAAACCCCCATCAACCTGATGTGCGAGAGACAGGAAGTGTAACCTAGAGCGCAAGTTTTACCTGCAAAACCGAGGTACACCGAACCGTGGGTTGTGTGTACAGTACACCCCTAGCTGTAACACGAGGCCAGGGATTGCTGTGGCACTAAGTGAGTGGCACACCGGCCGAATTAATGTATGTATTAATGTGGATCGATCACGTCTGACTAACACCCAGTCAGCTTAATAAGGTCTGACACTGATTGGTGAGTGTTGTAACAATACCAATAACTTCTCTCAAACTATACAGAGCGATGCTTTTGTCTGTAGAGAGAATGAAGTTGCTCGTTCTGATTAACATCAACTTTATCATGTTCTCAGCCTCTTTGGCTGTCCCCTTCTCAAAACACGACTTCACAGTAGAGCTTAGTGACAGCTGGGGCTGTCGGATGTATCAAAATACCAACATACCACTTGATATCCACTAGATATTTTAAAAAATATCGAGTGGATTGATACAACAGAGAGAGAATTTTTATACAATTCAGAAATACATTTTGCCTTAATGCCCGAAGGAATAAATAAAATATTTTTTCATAATCTTAAAATTGGCAGGGCATGAGAAATCAGGTGTCTCTTCAATCATTTTTGTCAATCGGCACAAAATTACAAGACAACTACAAGACAGGACCACTACTGACTTGACCCAAGGTCTCAAAACACTACATGCTGGTTGAAAGCTTCAAGCCAGAAGAGTCAATACCGTAGATGATTCCACACAAGCTAGATTCATTAGACACTTTGCTCTCTTTCACAGCTTAAGTTATAGCAGAGTTTTTTAATTCACTTGCAACAGTTTTGTACTTTGTTCCACCTGTAAACACAAGACACCTATAATAGCATGGCATCAATAACATTAGGTTTCTTTTACCCTCTTATCATGGTGGATGGTTTCACTACAGCATAACAAATGAGGTTTCATTTAATGACAGCATGTGCCTAATCTTTCCTCGGCTATGACACAATAACGTGTAACCAGTATGTCATTAGTGCGTCACAGACTCTACCGCTGCTTCCCGTACGTTAAAAACCCCCGACTGATTTAACTTATACTGAAATGACACGACACTAGCAGCTTCCTTTTCAGTTTAACCATGTCAGTCGATTCCCCCTGACTGACGCTGAGCAAGCCTTTCTAGCCTCCCACATCACACTTCCCTGTTTGCACTAACTCAAAGGGAGTTCACATGCAATTGCCCCCCACAACCCATGTCATCATGGAAGTACAAATAGAAGCTCCTCTCTCTGGTAAGTCATTGGTTTATTGTTATTTACCTCACACTGTGCAGAGCCAATCAACTCTGAGCTTAGGCCGGAGCAGATGATGGGTCCAGACTGACTCTGTACTGCTGTCTCCATCAACATTTTAAAACTAGGTCTGACTGCAAGTCTGACTAAATCTCACCCAGTTAAGACTCAATAACTACTGCTGTCACAATGGTATCCATATCATACAAGTGGGGAGATAAGGAGGAGCGATCAGATTGGAGATCAGCCTGAGAAACGGGCTATTCCTGCAGACTGCAAACAGTCAGCAGGTGAGGTCCTCAGAGCATATTTTAATAGAGGACCTGATACCAAACAGTAACTGGAGTTTCACACTGAAAACAGCCCTGCGTTACAACAACACAAGGGGCTGAATAAAATACGATCTGAGAAGGATGGTTTGAATGATATAGAGCTTTGAGTTTGGAGGCATATCAGATGCTAAAACACTGCACATCGATTTTTAATAATATGAAGAAGGATTTCATAACTCTGGAAAGTTGTCACAGCGGCAATTGTTTCATCCTCTGTCTCAACAATCTCCAGTAATAAAAAGAGTAATATTATGCCATTCTAGGGCACATAATTTTCCAAATCGACTCAGTGTCGCCAGTTCAGGCCAATATATTTTCATCTTTATATATACTCTACACAGTTACTTGTGTTTTTTTCTTCATTACACCTTACCTACAATTAGCCTTATTCAAGCCCACTGCCCAGTCATGTACAATACAGTCCAGTGCACCTGCACAGCAGCTCTACCAGGGTCCTATGAAATCCATTATAATTTTTTTCAGATTCCGTTTTATTTTTCCCCCAAATTCAGTGTTTTCTGTTTTCTGAATTCTGTGTTTTACGATTTAAACACATTCTGTCATCAGAAAGTGTCATGCTGTATAAGAGTGAACTTATTGAATATTTCTGTAGTATCTCTATTCGGTGTTGCACTTTTTAGATGTGCACTCGTCTCACAGCCGGCTGTACATAGAGACCAATGATATTTGTCCAGCTTGGAGGACGGCTCGCTTTCATCGTTGTCAACCTTACTACGGTTGGAAAGAGGCGTCGTTTGTGTTTCAACAACGTTATTGATCCGGGAAGTTTGAATCTGTGAATATATTTCCAACTTTACCGAACTCACAGAGGGCAGAAGGCAGAAGCAGTGTGCCCGTAAATGACACCAAAACATAGTTTTTTTCTGTTCATTTGGCTTAGGCCCTGTGAAAAAATGCTTATAATGGCGGGGAAAACCCAGATTTTTATTAATTGCATCCACATTTTGGCAAATTCCACGATATTCCACGTTTTATAGTTGATTCCATTTTTTATTATTAAATTCCCAGATTCCGTCTGTGTTTTCCGCATCGATGAAATCATAGGGCCCCACTCTACACTCACTAAACTCCAGGTTTTACCTACAAGACTCATGCTGATCATCATATGTGATGTGAAAACAAAACAAAACTGGTCACAGTTCAATCATAAAAACCTAGCATGGCACGGATCGTCTCTCCTGCGTGGCTGCTGACAGCGCTGTCAGCCGAATTGCTGATCACATCGGATGGCAGCGGAGGAAGTGGCATCAGTCACTGGTTCAAAATTAGTTTAGCCGACATCGCTAATATTACCACTGAAGCTGTGAGCATTGGAGCAACAAACAGAAACAGACCTCTCTCCATCGCAATCCATTTCCATCACCCTTGGCCATTTCCGTTACAGTTTGTTTTGTAGTTGGATGATTTGCCATTCTGTTTTCCTGTGTTGCTCTGTGTACAATGACACAGCTAATAAAAGTGCAATGATTACGGACACCACTCGAATGATGATCTGAATCGTTGACATTTAGGGGGCAGCCCATCGCCTTCACTTTACAAAGTGCTCCATCAGGAAGGTGTACTTGCATGTGTTTGATTGCCCAACGTGTGGCTGGATGTCGCAGCATTGCACTGCGGCAAAAGTCGAGCCAGGTTTTTTTGCAGAATGACCCTGCATTGTTTTGCCAGAGCCTCTGCATCGGCACCCCTACTGTATCAAAACAGTGGCCTCATTCAGTAAGTTTATACAAACATAAGAAACCAGGTTACTCAGAGAAATCACGTTATGCCGGAAATCGAACAACATGTTTACATGCACTGTAGTAACCTGGTAACCGTAAATCCATATACATACAGCAGGTCAGTAATCATATTTACTAACCTTATTTTAAAACCATAATGTACTTATACCAACTGGATCAACTGCTGCACTATCTTATGTCTTAGATTCTCTTTTTTAATTGTGTGATTTTCTTTTTATACATATTGTTTGAGCATTGTTGGAGAGAGCCTGAGAATTAAGAATTGCATTACCAATGACTGCCTCACTGTAATTGTTGAGCATATGACAATAAAAGAACTTGAACTTGTAGCAGTCTGCTGTTACTACAGGCTCTGTGGTGAGAGAGCACTGTTTTTCCTTGCAGCACAAAAGTGTCTAAATTTCACAGTCAGATGTTCAACTGTGGAAACTGACTTATTATACTAAGAGAGGCTGCTTTGTGTTAGTTTGAGTTTCATTCAAACTTTGGAGAAATCATTTTAAACACACGCATGTGTCACCTAGGGTAATGATCTCAGACTCTCTCTGTCTGAAGTCTTTGTCCTGCGCATGCTTACATTTAAAAAGCTGGTTAGAAACCCAGTTACATGAATACACGACCAAGAAATAAACTTTCTCCAGGAGAAATCTAGCTGGGAAATCTCTAATCCTCTACCCCAAGTACAGAGATGTATACATGACGTCTAAGCAATCAGATTACTGCAGAAAGAAGAGTGTAACCTGGCTATTTAAGTGCACGTAAACCCACTGATTGAAATGAAGGAGGGGGCTGCGTTTTTTCACACACTGCTGATGTTAATCTGGACATCTCAATTGTGAACTGAGCCAACACAAAAATGAAGCAGCAGTGTACACTGTTACTGCATCTTGACGACAATGTGCAAGATCAACATCCCACCAAAGCCAATCCCAGTAAAATGTCTGGTGGACACTGCGAGGGTCACCCATAGTGTTGTGTAAGGATAATTCGCAGAGCCCAGTAATGTTAAAAGTTTTGCCAGCTATCATACAACTACTATAACCATGAGCCAGTCAAGTCAAACCAAAACAGCAGCTCTGTTTCCAGGTAGAGTCATATGTGAACAACCACAAGAAGCACGGCTGCTCAAGGGTCGCTACCCCGAGTGATCAGTGATGACCAGATTCAAGTTTATTTCCGCTTTGGTGTTTGGGTGGCACGGTATGTGGTCTACAAACCACAATAGAGATAATCATGCGATTGATGACACTGTTTCCACATGAGCATCAAACACTTAATGATGATTCAATATGTCACCACCAACAGATTTCCAGCTTGCAGCTGACTCAGAGTGCATGTCTAGAAATAAATCAGAATGCTAAATATGACTGTGCCATGTAAATATAGATATTCATCTATTAGCATCGCCAACATGAGCAACCATATCCGTGATAAGTAATCTGCCACCAACAAGTTCCCCTCAGACAAGCCTGTGAATGATGCCACCCCATGTGCTACCCTGAGCCATGTTAATGATAGTTTTCGTTAACCAAGCTGATGTATGACCGACACCTTTGATAACAGTGGTCAGCAACTGTCCTAACACATACATTGCAAACGTTTTTTTGTGTTTACAGTTGGTGAGAGAGAGAGAGAAAGAGAATAGAGAAAGAGGGAGGGAGACAGGCCGTTAAACCTCCATTCAGCCTCCTCCTGCTTTCTGTGATCACTTATACTGAATTCACCATATAGTTGTTTACATAAGTTTCCGCTGTCAGACAACAGAACAAGTATGAAATTTGATCACGGCTCATAAACACTATGTTGACGAGCAGTCATTACCAAGCTGATGAGCTGCAGATGAAATTATTTTATGATCACGACTTTATCAGACAAAATAAACTAAAATACTGGTTAACGACCGGCCATATTGACATTTAAAATGAGTGATCACACAGAAAGTTAGAAGCAACAAAAAGGTCGTCATATTCAAGTACAGCCACAAAGCAACTGTTACCACAACTAAATCAGCTGCAAACGGGCATGTAAAACACAAAAAGTGTCAGCAAAACAACTCCAAACTACAGTAGAAATGTTGGCTGCTGAAGTAAAGACACTCCACAGACATTGGAACCACGAGAGAGCTGTGACTGAGCCGGAGCGCAACCAGAACCTGATGTAGCCGGTTCCTGTGTACATTTGACTGAAGTGGCTGACAACACGGATCTAGCAAATGTGTCGATACGTGCCCCAGGACAACAGTCGGGTAAATTGCTACTTCTAAATTAGCCCAGATGACAGAGGATAAGGAACTGCGCATTCTAAATTGAGAGACAATGGGGGTGGAATCCACAAAAGTGAATGAAAAAGTAAGTCATGATAATAAGTAAAAAAAAAAAAAAATGCTTGTACAGACATCTCTTTTCCAGGCCTGCAAACTCCGGTGGGATGAAAAAGGTGACAGTTCTGAGGATATGGCAGACCCTCTTCACTTTGTGACGCACTGCTGTCAGTGTGTCGCTGCTGCCGCCGGGCCAAACAAGGTTTAAGTAGTTGAGCTTGCTTTGGACAAGGTTACATTACTGAAGCTCATTTAAACAGCAACATTTCAAGTTACAGCAACCAAAAACTGTTTTATTACAAACATGCATGCAGGTCAAGCAGGGTCCTGTTTTAAAGAGGAACTACACAATATTTTTTGCACTGTACACATAATCACATAAATTCTTGCTGGCATATGAGGTTAACACAAGTGATTTTTCCACCAATACACATATTGTGTGTAAAACCTGAAATCCCTGCTTAAAATTAGCTTGTGGCTTGCCCCTCCCTAACGGTGACTGAGGTCTATTTTGT
Organism: Oplegnathus fasciatus; assembly: GCA_003416845.1. Classification (NCBI taxonomy): domain Eukaryota; kingdom Metazoa; phylum Chordata; class Actinopteri; order Centrarchiformes; family Oplegnathidae; genus Oplegnathus; species Oplegnathus fasciatus. The sequence goes on along the minus strand of NTHP01000860.1, from coordinate 113,509 downwards.
ACACTGACAGCCTTTAAATGCAATGTGTCTGCCCAGGTGGATCTACACGAATCATGAGGGTGTGAATTTCGCTGAAAGGCAATGAGTTTTCAGCTATGACCTTCATAATAATCCTCTGGATTAATCTTAATGTGGATCTGACATTAATCACAGATATCAGCAGCTGTAGTGTACTGGCAACTACTGATGTAGAATAATGTATTATAGACTATTTAGAATCTAAGGTAGCCTCAGTGCTTTTTTCCCGACGGCCTAAATGTGGAGTTAACTCAAGCATCATGAGCAAAAACACAGAAAAAAGAGGGCATATGAGCAATGTTAGCATAATGCTAACTCAACACTTCCTGTAGTTGGTTTTCACAGTGAAAGCTTTCTTGCAAAGAGAACTGTGAATGTCTTTTAGTGTCAAGTAGCCACAGGAAGCTGTGAGTAAGTCTACATTTTAGACACTTGTAACTGTTTTTTTAATCAGTTTTAGAATCGTGATGTGGATAAGGGAACAGCAGCAGGCACGTACTGCACACATAAAAAACTTAAGCAACACTGTTTGCTGTGTTGCTGGTATTATAAGAGTGGGATGGGTCAGTGTTGTCGTACAAGTAGTGACAGACAAGCTTGCATACAACCACTAATATTCTCAAAGTCAGCGTCTAAAGAAAAAAACGACAACACAACAACATACAGTCAAACAGCTGTATCAGTCATTTCTGTGATACAGCTCAATAATGGAAAAACACTAACAAGCCAAAATGTGCCAACTGACCACACAATCTGATTCAGAACCACCAAGTTCGTGTGTGAAACAACACAACTGACCTGGGGACACTTTAAATGTCCTCATTCACTTGGATATTCTTTGGTTACTCACTTTAAGGCAACAGCTCAAGTGTCTGCGTGTGGTTTCCCTCAAAAATGAACTGGGTTAAAATCAAAAGTCAACTGTCCCATTATGCAACTTGTGCGTAGTTGTGGCTACACCTCAAAGCAATGCACAACTTCATTGACTCTTTAATGAAGATAACACAGCAGACTAAATGTTGACGTAGACTGGAAAGTTGTAGCAAGGCTACAAGTTTAGTGTAGTGACTGTAACATTTAGATGACAGCTGAAACTACTGACCAATCTGTCCACCTGTATTGTGACATGGTCACACCATTTCCCACTTCTCATGAACTCAGCCCGGATGGGTGGATTTAGACTGTTTGGAGAAGCCATACTTCATTCAAAAAGTGGTAACAATTTAGATTTCAGCTCTGTACAGCTAATACCAGTAAACATGTGGAAAAAGATGACAAGTAAGATGATGCACGGCTCTTCCTGTAAATTTCGTACCACACAGATTGAGGGTGCAGTTTAATTTGTGAGTGTGTCAACTTTCACAAAAGGTGTTCAGCCATGTTGCAGTTCAGTTAGAGAGCACTGCCCGTGGTCTCATTTGATGAGAGGCAAGTTTACAGTAAACAAGCACATTTCTCAAAGGAGTCTGGTGTCATGTTCTCTCCATGCAACAGTGGCATGTTTCGGTGCTAGCAGCAGCCATGAGGAAAACACCAGGACAATGTCAAACCGCTGTGTACGTTATGAGTGACTTAACATTAAGACAGGAGAAAATTAATCACATCTGGGGGGCTCTGAACAAACACAAACAATGACCCCACGGCACGCGACACCGTCCCCTTCAACCCACCGTGCAGACAAACAAAAATAACATGGGCGTTTCTTGGTCGCTTCACCAGCTAAGCACACTAGCTTTGTCGAACACAGAAAAGTGCCCCTCCAATCAGTTCAGCTGCAGCTAGCATGGCTAACGTTACCAACTTCCCACTCAATGCTACTTACACTCCAAAATACAGATACAGAGGTCAAAACAAGCCAGCTTCAACATTTTAAACACAATGGGTGTTCTGTGCAGCCTTACCTTTTATAACATTACTAAAAATCGTGGCTCTGAATTCTTCTTTGGCCTTCTGATCGAAGTCCTGCCCATGGATAATGCGCATCTGCTTGAGGAAAGTGGACTTGCCGCTCTCGCCCGCTCCCAGTAATAAAATCTTTACCAGCCTCTTTACATACGTCTTATCTCGATTAATACATTTATCTATCTCCTTGGATTTCCGCAACTGCTCCACCTCGCCGCTTGTGAGGAGACAGTGAGGGAAACATACAGATAAGACGGAGCGGGACGGCAGGAAATCCGCCATCTTTGAAACAACTTCATCGATACAGACAGCGAGGAGGGCTGAGCTCACCCTAGTCCGCAGCTGCGTTCACGTGTCGTGGGAATTCACTAAGATGTAACTTTCACCTCAACTTTCACCAGTTTAGTTAATCCGTCCGCAAACACTGATCTGAAGCTGAACTTTCAGATTATAAAGTTTGGCAAAAAATAATGTTAATCTCGGGATTCAACTGAAAAATACAGGGTTTTTCAATTTAAGCAAAAAGACATTGATTTCTTCAATAAACTAAATTCTGGCCACACACTCATACATAATTAACATGTAAAAGAGCAAAATATCTTCGCAATAACTAAGGAAATTTTGATGTGTGGTTTATTTTTAAAAACATAAAATCATGAGTGTTTAGGATATAAAAAGTCTGCAGAAAGCTTTAGTCGAATGAGGTTCTCTTTGTCTGTCACACGCATGGTTACAAGGCATATCTTATGCGCTCAAAAAAGAAATGCCAATATATATGTTTTTATATATATGTATTGGAAAAAAATAAATATTTTTTTCCAATACACGCGAACGCAGCAGCAGTGAGAGGTACAGTGGCGGGCGAGGCACGCTCACGACAAACAACGTGAGCGCGCCCACGCTTCAACGTTTGGGCGGGTCGCACAGATTCCTGTAGCAACATCTCTCCTCTCTCTGTCTCTCTCTCTGTCTCTCTCTCTGTATCTCTCTCTCTCTCTCTCTCTCTCTCAGCTACTTCCAAATACCTCCTGCACTATTTAGACTCTGCTGTGTGGAGGTAAATAAATGATAGATGAAAAGGGAGGAGTGATAAAATGTAAAATTTATTTCATTATTCTCATATAGTTGCTCATGACTTCATGGCCAGATTAACCAGTTCAGGTCAAGGCTAGAGTAGGCCAATATCTGCCCCAGGTTTGCTTTGTGATTTTGGTATTGGATAAAAATCAATTAAAAAAAACTCTTACAGACCACTTGAGATGCAGTAACTTCAGGGGCTCCTGGAGTTTTGGGGCCAGGTGCAGTTTTGTGCATTGCCAGTTATAATCCAGCCTTACTTATGCCAAGTTAGAATTCTGACTTGGTATCTCAGAATAATGATTTAGAAAGCCATAATCTATTATGACTTACTGTGTCATAATGGTGAGTTAGAAAAACAGGATGACTTGCTGTTCTAATTGTTATTTAGTAAACCAGATTTTGCCGCATCTTATAATTCATTATAGGCCCACAGGATTATGGCAAATTGTAAATGTATGTATTCATATTTGAATAATAAGGAAATCATTAAAGAAATAGTGGGCAATATGCTTACTCTATTTCTTGCTGAGAGTCAGATGAATGATACCACTCTCGTACAGTTACTATGAAGCTGCAGCCGGTTAGTTTAGCTTAGCATAAAGATGGAGATGGGGGAAACTGTTCGCCTGGCTCTGTCCAAATGTAAGAATATCCACCCACCAGCACCTCTGAAGCTCACTAATAAACATGTTATATCTTGTTTGTTTAATCCGCACAAAAAGGGAAGTGTATAAATTATACACTGTGGTTTTAAGCTCTTGTTCCTTGTAGATTCCAGGACGTTACTGTGCCGGGCCAAGAAATTGTTTTCCACATAACCCCCCATAAACTGCAACTTGTCGTTTTTACACTTGGGTTTTGTATGGATTAAACGTGTTGATTAGCGAGCATCAGAAGTGTTGATAGGTGGGTTTTATCACCTTTGGACGGAGCCAGGCTAGTTGTTTCCCTCTGTTTGCAGTCTTTATGCTAAGCTAAGCTAACCAGCTGCTGGCTGTGTATTTATGGTACAGACATGCAAGTGGTATTGATCTGAACATCTAGCTCAGCAAGAAAGAGAATACTTCATGCTTTCCAAAATGTTGAAATATTCTTTAAAATGGCGCAATTAATGTTTTGAACTTTTTTTACCCAATCATCTTTTTACATTGCATCCTTTAAATGCAAAATAATAACTAATTAATCAAAGTATTTTATTATATCAATTAATCAAACGCTAACTAATGAATCTAACACTGGATCTATCATGACTCTCTTTTCACATAAGTTAACATAAGAACCAGCCATACAGACTCCTCTCTGTAGCTGCTGGGGGATGAGGTCAGAGGCTTCCTACAGCTGATTGGAGGATAAATCTATCCTTCCCATCCTGTCTTACAATCCCCGCACAGGAGGAGTGTGTTCAAGTCCACTGCATGCACACTTCTCTGTCAGGAACTATCAATATTATAACTGGAATATTTCACACCAGGATTGATATTTTTTTTTTTTTACATCTGATTGGGTCTTCATCCATCTGCAAATATGACAATTAGAACAGCCCGTCCAGACCGGGGGCAACATTTCCGGCCCCGTATACACTGCTTTAAAAAGGTGGGTGGATTATCGTTATTATTGGTTTTATTTAGTGCTTCAACTCTGTATAAACTGCTGGTATTTCATTTGTAATATTTTAGCGCTAAAAGAATCAGAAATGTGGACAAGTTTTAAACATTACAGATGTATTAATTATTCTAAAGTTACGTTAGACTTAACATTTCTGGATTACTCTGACATTTATTGCATTTAAAAGATATGGAGCACAGACACTGTGGAAAATCAAATCATCAACAACAACAACAAATAACATTTACAGTTCTCTAGAAGTAAATTGCAGTTACATGATCTCATTAGGTACACGTATATTTGAGATTTACACATGATTTGTTTGCCACCAGAAGAGCTGGGGCTTGTTAAAGATCATCTCTAATTCCACCTTAAAGCCAATTTGCTGTTCTGCTGCCAAACGTCACTGCAGTTCAAAATATACTGTCCAGTTTAGCAGCATAACCTGACCTTACAGACTGAGGCAAATGACTGTTGTTTGAATGTTTATTTGATTATAATGCAAAAAA